>CM053032.1:223675223-223962723 GCA_028564925.1 Lithobates sylvaticus | reverse complement strand
AGAAGAGGATAGAAGAGGACAAAAGAGGACAGAAGAGGACAGAAGACAGAAGAGGACAGAAGAGGACACAAGAGGACAGAAGAGGACCGAAGAGGACAGAAGGCAGAAGAGGACAGAAGAGGACACAAGAGGACAGAAGAGGACAGAAGAGGACAGAAGACAGAAGAGGACAGAAGAGGACAGAAGACACAAGAGGACACAAGACACAAGAGGACACAAGACAGAAGAGGACAGAAGAGGACACAAGACACAAGACACAAGAGGACAGAAGAGGACAGAAGAGGACAGAAGAGGAGGACAGAAGAGGACAGAAGACACAAGAGGACAGAAGACACAAGAGGACAGAAGAAGACAGAAGAGGACAGAAGACAGAAGAGGACAGAAGAGGACAGAAGACAGAAGAGGACAGAAGAGGACAGAAGAGGACAGAAGAGGACAGAAGACAGAAGAGGACAGAAGAGGACAGAAGAGGACAGAAGAGGACAGAAGACACAAGAGGACAGAAGACACAAGAGGACAGAAGAGGACAGAAGACACAAGAGGACAGAAGACACAAGAGGACAGAAGACACAAGAGGACAGAAGAGGACAGAAGACACAAGAGGACAGAAGAGGACACAAGAGGACACAAGAGGACACAAGAGGACAGAAGACACAAGAGGACACAAGAGGACACAAGAGGACACAAGACAGAAGAGGACAGAAGAGGACAGAAGACACAAGAGGACACAAGAGGACACAAAAGAGGACAGAAGACAGAAGAGGACAGAAGAGGACACAAGAGGACAGAAGACACAAGAGGACACAAGAGGACAGAAGACAGAAGAGGACAGAAGAGGACACAAGAGGACACAAGAGGACAGAAGACAGAAGAGGACAGAAGAGGACAGAAGACAGAAGAGGACAGAAGAGGACACAAGAGGACACAAGAGGACCAGGACAGAAGAGGACAGAAGAGGACCGAAGAGGACAGAAGACAGAAGTGGACAGAAGAGGACAGAAGAGGACACAAGAGGACACAAGAGGACAGAAGACACAAGAGGACAGAAGAGGACACAAGAGGACACAAGAGGACAGAAGAGGACAGAAGACAGAAGAGGACAGAAGAGGACAGAAGAGGACAGAAGACACAAGAGGACACAAGAGGACACAAGACACAAGAGGACACAAGAGGACACAAGAGGACACAAGAGGACACAAGAGGACCAGGACAGAAGAGGACCGAAGAGGACAGAAGAGGACCGAAGAGGACAGAAGAGGACAGAAGACAGAAGAGGACAGAAGAGGACAGAAGACAGAAGAGGACAGAAGAGGACACAAGAGGACAGAAGAGTACAGAAGAGGATAGAAGAGGACAAAAGAGGACAGAAGAGGACAGAAGACAGAAGAGGACAGAAGAGGACACAAGAGGACACAAGAGGACACAAGAGGACCGAAGAAGACAGAAGAGGACAGAAGAGGACAGAAGAGGACAGAAGACAGAAGAGGACAGAAGAGGACAGAAGACACAAGAGGACAGAAGAGGACACAAGAGGACCAGGACAGAAGAGGACCGAAGAGGACAGAAGACAGAAGAGGACAGAAGAGGACAAAAGACACAAGAGAACAGAAGAGGACAGAAGAGGACACAAGAGGACCGAAGAGGACAGAAGACAGAAGAGGACAGAAGAGGACACCAGAGGACAGAAGAGGACACAAGACGAAAGAGGACAGAAGAGGACAGAAGAGGACAGAAGAGGACACAAGAGGACCAGGACAGAAGAGGACCGAAGAGGACAGAAGAGGACCGATGAGGACAGAAGACAGAAGAGGACAGAAGAGGACAGAAGACAGAAGAGGACAGAAGAGGACACAAGAGGACAGAAGAGGACCGAAGAGGACAGAAGACAGAAGAGGACAGAAGAGGACAGAAGAGGACACAAGAGGACACAAGAGGACCGAAGAGGACCGAAGAGGACAGAAGACACAAGAGGACACAAGAGGACACAAGAGGACACAAGAGGACACAAGACACAAGAGGACACAAGAGGACACAAGAGGACACAAGAGGACACAAGACACAAGACAGAAGAGGACAGAAGAGGACAGAAGAGGACAGAAGACACAAGAGGACAGAAGAGGACAGAAGAGGACAGAAGAGGACAGAAGACACAAGAGGACCAGGACAGAAGAGGACCGAAGAGGACATAAGAGGACCGAAGAGGACAGAAGACAGAAGAGGACAGAAGACACAAGAGGACAGAAGAGGACAGAAGAGGACACAAGACGACACAAGAGGACACAAGAGGACAGAAGACAGAAGAGGACAGAAGAGGACAGAAGAGGACACAAGACACAAGACACAAGAGGACAGAAGACACAAGACAGAAGAGGACAGAAGAGGACAGAAGACAGAAGAGGACAGAAGAGGACAGAAGAGGACAGAAGACACAAGAGGACAGAAGACACAAGAGGACAGAAGAGGACAGAAGACACAAGAGGACAGAAGAGGACACAAGAGGACACAAGAGGACACAAGAGGACAGAAGAGGACAGAAGACACAAGAGGACACAAGAGGACACAAGACAGAAGAGGACAGAAGAGGACACAAGAGGACACAAAAGAGGACAGAAAAGGACAGAAGACACAAGAGGACACAAGAGGACACAAGACAGAAGAGGACAGAAGAGGACACAAGAGGACACAAAAGAGGACAGAAGACAGAAGAGGACAGAAGAGGACACAAGAGGACAGAAGACACAAGAGGACACAAGAGGACAGAAGACAGAAGAGGACAGAAGAGGACAGAAGAGAACACAAGAGGACACAAGAGGACAGAAGACAGAAGAGGACAGAAGAGGACAGAAGAGGACAGAAGAGGACACAAGAGGACACAAGAGGACAGAAGACACAAGAGGACAGAAGAGGACAGAAGACAGAAGAGGACAGAAGAGGACAGAAGAGGACAGAAGACACAAGAGGACACAAGAGGACACAAGACACAAGAGGACACAAGAGGACACAAGAGGACACAAGAGGACCAGGACAGAAGAGGACCGAAGAGGACAGAAGAGGACCGAAGAGGACAGAAGAGGACAGAAGACAGAAGAGGACAGAAGAGGACAGAAGACAGAAGAGGACAGAAGAGGACACAAGAGGACAGAAGAGTACAGAAGAGGATAGAAGAGGACAAAAGAGGACAGAAGAGGACAGAAGACAGAAGAGGACAGAAGAGGACACAAGAGGACAGAAGAGGACCGAAGAAGACAGAAGAGGACAGAAGAGGACAGAAGAGGACAGAAGAGGACAGAAGACAGAAGAGGACAGAAGAGGACAGAAGACACAAGAGGACAGAAGAGGACACAAGAGGACCAGGACAGAAGAGGACCGAAGAGGACAGAAGACAGAAGAGGACAGAAGAGGACAGAAGAGGACAGAAGAGGACAAAAGACACAAGAGGACACAAGAGGACACAAGAGGACACAAGAGGACACAAGTCACAAGACAGAAGAGGACAGAAGAGGACAGAAGAGGACAGAAGACACAAGAGGACCAGGACAGAAGAGGACCGAAGAGGACATAAGAGGACCGAAGAGGACAGAAGACAGAAGAGGACAGAAGACACAAGAGGACAGAAGAGGACACAAGAGGACACAAGAGGACACAAGAGGACACAAGAGGACAGAAGACACAAGAGGACACAAGAGGACAGAAGAGGACACAAGACACAAGACACAAGACACAAGAGGACAGAAGACACAAGACAGAAGAGGACAGAAGAGGACAGAAGAGGACAGAAGAGGACACAAGACACAAGACAGAAGAGGACAGAAGAGGACAGAAGACAGAAGAGGACAGAAGAGGACCGAAGACAGAAGAGGACCGAAGACAGAAGAGGACCGAAGACAGAAGAGGACAGAAGAGGACCGAAGACAGAAGAGGACAGAAGAGGACAGAAGAGTACAGAAGAGGATAGAAGAGGACAAAAGAGGACAGAAGAGGACAGAAGACAGAAGAGAACAGAAGAGGACACAAGAGGACAGAAGAGGACCGAAGAGGACAGAAGACAGAAGAGGACAGAAGAGGACACAAGAGGACAGAAGAGGACAGAAGAGGACAGAAGAGGACAGAAGACACAAGAGGACACAAGAGGACACAAGAGGACCAGGACAGAAGAGGACCGAAGAGGACAGAAGAGGACCGAAGAGGACAGAAGACAGAAGAGGACAGAAGAGGACAGAAGAGGACAGAAGACACAAGAGAACAGAAGAGGACAGAAGAGGACACAAGAGGACACAAGAGGACCGAAGAGGACAGAAGACAGAAGAGGACAGAAGAGGACAGAAGAGGACAGAAGAGGACACCAGAAGAGGACAGAAGACACAAGAGGACACAAGACGAAAGAGGACACAAGAGGACAGAAGAGGACACAAGAGGACCAGGACAGAAGAGGACGGAAGAGGACAGAAGAGGACGGAAGAGGACAGAAGACAGAAGAGGACAGAAGAGGACAGAAGAGGACAGAAGAGGACAGAGGACACAAGAGGACAGAAGAGGACACGAAGAGGACAGAAGAGGACCGAAGAGGACAGAAGACAGAAGAGGACAGAAGAGGACACAAGAGGACACAAGAGGACACAAGAGGACCGAAGAGGACAGAAGAGGACAGAAGACACAAGAGGACACAAGAGGACAGAAGAGGACACAAGAGGACAGAAGAGGACACAAGAGGACAGAAGAGCACAGAAGAGGACACAAGAGGACAGAAGACACAAGAGGACACAAGAGGACACAAGAGGACACAAGACACAAGACAGAAGAGGACAGAAGAGGACAGAAGAGGACAGAAGACACAAGAGGACACAAGAGGACACAAGAGGACAGAAGACAGAAGAGGACAGAAGAGGACAGAAGACAGAAGAGGACAGAAGAGGACAGAAGACACAAGAGGACACAAGAGGACACAAGAGGACAGAAGAGGACCAGGACAGAAGAGGACCGAAGAGGACAGAAGACAGAAGAGGACAGAAGAGGACAGAAGAGGACAGAAGAGGACACAAGAGGACACAAGAGGACAGAAGACAGAAGAGGACACAAGAAGACCGAAGAGGACAGAAGAGGACAGAAGAGGACACAAGACACAAGACACAAGAGGACAGAAGACACAAGACACAAGAGGACAGAAGAGGACAGAAGAGGACACAAGACAGAAGAGGACAGAAGAGGACAGAAGAGGACACAAGAGGACAGAAGAGGACAGAAGACAGAAGAGGACCGAAGAGGACCGAAGAGGACCGAAGACAGAAGAGGACCGAAGACAGAAGAGGACAGAAGAGGACCGAAGACAGAAGAGGACAGAAGAGGACAGAAGAGGACAGGACAGAAGACAGAAGAGGACCGAAGACAGAAGACAGAAGAGGACAGAAGAGGACAGAAGACAGAAGACAGAAGAGGACCGAAGAGGACAGAAGAGGACAGAAGACAGAAGAGGACATAAAAGGACAGAAGACAGAAGAGGACCGAAGAGGACAGAAGAGGACAGAAGACAGAAGAGGACAGAAAAGGACAGAAGAGGACCGAAGACACAAGAGGACCGAAGACACAAGAGGACCGAAGACACAAGAGGACCGAAGAGGACCGAAGACACAAGAGGACCGAAGAGGACCGAAGAGAACAGAAGAGGACCGAAGACAGAAGACAGAAGAGGACCGAAGACACAAGGGTACACAAGAGGACAGAAGAGGACCGAAGACAGAAGAGGACCGAAGACAGAAGAGGACTGAAGACAGAAGAGCACCGAAGAGGACCGAAGACAGAAGAGGACCGAAGAGGACAGAAGAGGACCGAAGAGGACAGAAGAGGACAGAAGACAGAAGAGGACCGAAGACAGAAGAGGACAGGAGACAACCGAAGAGGACAGAAGAGGACCGAAGAGGACAGAAGAGGACCGAAGAGGACAGAAGAGGACCGAAGACAGAAGAGGACAGAAGACCGAAGAGGACCGAAGAGGACCGAAGACAGAAGAGGACAGAAGAGGACAGAAGAGGAAAGGACAGAAGACAGAAGAGGACAGAAGACAGAAGACAGAAGAGGACAGAAGAGGACAGAAGACAGAAGACCGAAGAGGACCGAAGACACAAGAGGACCGAAGACACAAGAGGACAGAAGAGGACCGAAGACAGAAGAGGACTGAAGACAGAAGAGGACCGAAGAGGACAGAAGACAGAAGAGGACCGAAGACAGAAGAGGACAGAAGACAACCGAAGAACAGAAGAGGACAGAAGAGGACCGAAGAGGACAGAAGACAGAAGAGGACAGAAGACCGAAGAGGACCGAAGAGGACCGAAGAGGACAGAAGACAGAGGACAGAAGACACAAGAGAGGACAGAAGAGGACAGAAGACACAAGAGGACAGAAGACAGAAGAGGACAGAAGACACAAGAGGACAGAAGAGGACAGAAGACCGAAGAGGACCGAAGAGGACCGAAGAGGACAGAAGACAGTGGACAGAAGACACAAGAGGACAGAAGAGGACAGAAGACAGAAGAGGACAGAAGACAGAAGAGGACAGAAGAGGACAGAAGACACAAGAGGACAGAAGAGGACCGAAGACAGAAGAGGACCGAAGACAGAAGAGGACAGAAGAGGACCGAAGACAGAAGAGGACCGAAGACAGAAGAGGACCGAAGACAGAAGAGGACCGAAGACAGAAGAGGACAGAAGACAGAAGAGGACAGAGGACAGAAGAGGACAGAAGACAGAAGAGGACCGAAGACAGAAGAGGACAGAAGACACAAGAGGACCGAAGACAGAAGAGGACCGAAGACAGAAAAGGACCGAAGACAGAAGAGGACAGAAGACAGAAGAGGACAGAAGAAGAGGACCGAAGACAGAAGAGGACAGAAGAGGATCGAGGACAGAAGACAGAAGAGGATCGAGGACAGAAGACAGAAGAGGACAGAAGACAGAAGAGGACAGAAGAGGACAGAAGAGGATCGAAGACAGAAGAGGACAGAAAAGGACAGAAGACAGAAAATGACAGAAGAGGACAGAAGACAGAAGAGGACCAAAGAGGACCGAAGACAGAAGAGGACCAAAGAGGACCGAAGACAGAAGTGGACCGAAGAGGACCGAAGACAGAAGAGGACAGAAGAGGACCGAAGACAGAAGAGGACAGAAGAGGACAGAAGACAGAAGCCAAATAGAAATACATATAAAAATGTAAATACCCCTATTACAATAGATTATTAAAATGATTTAGCAATATACAACATGTCTTTAAAAATATACCTATTTCCTGTAGCATTAGGATCAGATAATATTAATCGGGGACCTAGGTTACTATAGGGCATGTTTATCACTAATAAAACTTTTCTTCTTTTTAGATATATTGCTGCGGAGGTGCTGTGTGCCATACAATGTCTTCATAGCAAGCACATCACACATTGGTAAGTAATCCAGCCATCATATTTTATTGTTCTACCTCATTGGTCTCCAAACTGTGTCCTGCAGGCCAGAGGCAAACCTTTGCTTGTCTTATATCTGGAACTTGGAGGGCTATTCCTTCAACTGATACAAGGCACCATTCCTCACAGAAGAGGACAGAAGAGGACAGAAGAGAACAGAAGAGAGAGAAGAGGACAGAAGAGAGAGAAGAGGACAGAAGAGGACAGAGAAGAGGACAGAAGAAGACAGACGAGAGAGAAGAGGACAGACGAGGACAGAAGAGGACAGAAGAGGACAGACGAGAGAGAAGAGGACAGACGAGAGAGAAGAGGACAGAAGAGGACAGAAGAGGACAGACGAGAGAGAAGAGGACAGAAGAGGACAGAAGAGGACAGACGAGAGAGAAGAGGACAGAAGAGGACAGAAGAGGACAGACGAGAGAGAAGAGGACAGACGAGAGAGAAGAGGACAGAAGAGAGAGAAGAGGACAGAAGAGGACAGAAGAGAGAAGAGGACAGACGAGAGAGAAGAGGACAGAAGAGGACAGACGAGAGAGAAGAGGACAGAAGAGGACAGACGAGAGAGAAGAGGACAGACAAGAGAGAAGAGGACAGAGGACAGGAGAGGACAGAAGAGGATAGAAGAGGACAGAGAAGAGGATAGAAGAGGACAGAAGAGGATAGAAGAGGACAGAAGACAGAAGAGGACAGAAGACAGAAGAGGACAGAAGAGGACAGAAGACAAAAGCCAAATAGAAAAACATATAAAAATGTAAATACCCCTATGACAATAGATTATTAAAATGATTTAGCAATATACAACATGTCTTTAAAAATATACCTATTTCCTGTAGTCGATGATCAGCCAAAACATTATGACCACCTCATGAAAAAGAAAAATAATAAAAACAATTTAGAAAAAGAAAAATCAGCCAAAATATTATGACCACCCCATGAAAAAAAAATAATAATAAAAAATAAATATTTTGAAAAAGAAAAATCATGATCAGCCAAAACATTATCACCACCTCATGATCAGACAAAATATTATGACCACCCCATGATCAGCCAAAACATTATGACCACCCCCATTAAAAAAAAAATAAGAATTTTTGAAAAAAAATGTTCAGCCAAAACATTATCACCACCCCACGATCAGCCAAAACATTATCACCACCCCATGAAAAAAATAATAATAAAAAAATAAATATTTTGAAAAAGAAAAATCATGATCAGCCAAAACATTATGACCAGCCCATGATCAGCCAAAACATTATGACCACCGCATGAAAAAAAAAATAATAATAAAAATAATTTTTGAAAAAAAAATACTTGAAGTAATTGTAGCCGTATTAGTGCAATTGTGACAGAGAAAATTGAGTACTATCTGTGACACTTTTTTTTATTTGCACTAACATATCATTTTTCATAGACCTTAGACCTTGAAGAAGGGGGACACACCCCGAAAGCTCGTCCATGAAAAATGATGTTAGTGCAAATAAAAAAAGTATCACGGACAGTACTCAATTTTCTCTGAAAAAAAAAAAATTGTATTAAAAAAAAATATTTTTGAAAAAAAAATCGTTGAAGAAAATTTTTGTTTGAAAAAAACTAAATTTTTGTTTTAAAAAAACTAAATTTTTGTTTGAAAAAAAATAAATTTTTGTTTTAAAAAAAATAAAAAAAAAAAAATTTTTTTTGTTTGAAAAAAAACTAAATTTTTGTTTGAAAAAAAAAACAATTTTTGTTTGAAAAAAAATCAATTTTTGTTTGAAAAAAAAATCAATTTTTGTTTGAAAAAAAATTAAATTTTTGTTTGAAAAAAATTTTTTGGGGGAAAAATATGTTCAGCTCTTTCAGCTAATGATGGAACTTCAACTTTTTTACTACTATTTATACTTTTTAAAATATGCTTTTTAACACTTTTCACAGTTACTCCAGCCACTCCAGTAGGTGGAGGCAAGAACACTTCACACAATTTCCCCAGAAATTGTAGCTTTCCTAGTTAATCTATCTATCTTATTTTTGTCAATTTAACCCCTTGCCGACCGCCCCATGTACATATACGTCGGCAGAATGGCACATACAGGCAAAACCACGTACCTGTACGTGCCATTCTTCCGGTGGGTGGGGTGTCCGACCTAGAGTTGCCACCTTTTCTTCAAGTCAAACCCGAACACTTTAGCGGTGCACAGCAATTTTTGTTTTTATACATATATTTATTCTAATAAATAACATTTCTAATCGTATGAAGTTAATAACAAGAGTTCCCCTTTTATATCTGAACTCGCAGAGTTCCCATTCACTGTAAGGGGGGACTCTGCAGACTCTGATGTAAGGGAGAACTCTGGGGACTCGGACATAAGGGATGCTCTGGGAACTCTGTTTTAAGGGGGAACACTGAGAACTGATGTACGGAGAGGACTCTGATGTAAGGGGGAACACTGTGGCTTCTGCTGTAAAGGGGAACTCTGATGTAAGGGGTGCTCTGAGAACCCTGATTTACCTTAGTGTACTCACTCATAGGCAGGAGAGATAAGGGGGGAGACTACAGTCACAGACGGGGATGGATGGTGAGCTCACTCACCCCCTTGGCAGTCAGCACCTCTCATCCAGATGTATCTGAGGCTGCTGGACTTCAAATTTCCAGCCCTCACTTTCTTTTTCTGAGGCACAGCCCTGGAGATTGGAGTGTGGGCAGACACAGAGGCGGAGGGGCGAGAGGAAGAGGTGCAGATCAAGCCCTCTCTCCTCTCCTGTTTGTGTGTGTGTGTTTGGGGGGGGGGGGGGGGGTTGTTAGTGTTGGCTTTGGGTAGCATGAAAGAGAGTGTAACAGATACTCTCAGCTTAGACAACTGCAGCCAGCAACCCTGCTGGGAAGCCATAGTCCAGTCTGAATAATGTGTCCGGGTTTCAGGCAGTCTGAGACCCGGACGCATGATTCCAAACCCGAACTGTCCGGGTGTATCCCGGACAGGTGGCAACCCTACTTTACACGACATGAGAGCAAGAAAAAGAAAAAGGTTTTATAATTGACAGACCTGGAAAGAGTTCCATAGGAGAGAAGACAGCATGCAGTCTCAGGGGTTCTGGTTTCCCACCAACAAGGTGGGGAACCAGAAGGGGTTCCCCACCTTGTTGGTGCGTTTAGCAGCATAAGATGTGGGACTGCGTGCTGGGAGAGGCTTGAACCCAGACGGACTCCAACATATCCAACTTATCCTGAGTGTAACGGTCTGTAGGTGTTGATCTTTTGAGGACAAAAAGGAGAATGGGGGAAGTAGCTCTCGGTCAGACTTTTATAGAGCTAAACAGGTCCTGTGGGTGAATATAGGGGCGGAGCTATATCATATGTATGCTGCCATGTTTGGCGTCAGGAAAAAACAGTTTTGGCTGCAATAAACTTTACTTTTTAGTTGCACTGCAATGCCAGATTTCTCCAGCAGGTGGTAAAATCAGGACTTTATAGTCAAGCAAAACCTGGAACCTTGTTGAAAAGCAAACTATATTATGTGTTTAACCACTTTCAGACCGGACCAATTTGCAGCCAAAGGACCAGGCCCCTTTTTGCGATTCGGCACTGCGTCGCTTTAACTGACAATTGCGCGGTCGTGCGACGTGGCTTCCAAACAAAATTGACGTCCTTTTTTTCCCACAAATAGAGCTTTCTTTTGGTGGTATTTGATCGCCCCTGCGGTTTTAATTTTTTGCGCTATAAACAAAAAAGAGCGAGAATTTTGAAAAAAAAAAAACATTATTTTAAATTTTTTGCTATAATAAATATCCCCCAAAAATATATAAAAAAATCATTTTTTTCCTCAGTTTAGGCCGATACGTATTCTTCTACATATTTTTGGTAAAAAAATCGCAATAAGCGATTATTGATCGGTTTGCGCAGAAGTTATAGCGTTTACAAGATAGGGGATAGTTTTATAGCATTTTTATTAATAATTTTTTTTTACTAGTAATGGCGGCGATCTGCGATTTTTTTTGTGACTGCGACATTATGGCAGACACATCGGACATTTTTGACACATTTTTGGGACCATTGTCATTTATACAGCAATCAGTGCTATTTAAATGCATAGATTCCTGTATAAATGACACTGGCAGTGAAGGGGTTAACCACAAGGGGGCAGTGTAGGGGTTAAGTATGCCTAGGGGTGTGTTTCTTACTGTGGGGGGGCGTGGCTGTCAGCTAGTGAATGCTGATCTCTGCTCCAATCACAGGGAGCAGAGATCGGCGTCACTAGTTGCTAGGCAGAGCGGGGAGATGCTGTTTATCTCGGCATCTCCCCGTTCAGCCTTCCCGTGAGACAATCGCGGGGGTCCCCGCGGCGGACTCACGGGGGTCCCGACCGGCGCGGGAGCGCGCCGCTGCCGGCGCGCTCCCGATGGCACGGATAGGCATTAAGGAGGGACTTATATATACGCCCTCCTGCCTGTACGTAACATTCTGCCAACGTATATCGGCGTGGGCCGGTCGGCAAGTGGTTAAAGAGGAAGTAAAGCCGTTTTTTTTTTTAAATAGGAACCTGCAAGCAAAGGCATAATGAGCTAGTATTATTAGTCATTATGAATGACTTACCTGAGAACGAAGCCCACATAGCGGTCTACATCCAGGATCTTCAGCGTCGCCATCCTTCCCGGAGTGACTTCCGGGTCTCGCCGCTCCAGCGCTGTGATTCGCTGGAGCGGCGATGACGTCATTCCCGCGCATGCGCACGAGAGCGGCATATCGCCGTGATCTCGGCATGCGCAGTGCGCCTGCGCCGTAGATAGCGGTGCATTTTCTTTTATAAATATCTCCTAAACCATGTAGGTTTAGGAGATATTTATTGGACCTACAGGTAAGCCTTAATCTAGGCTTACCTGTAGGTCAAAGTGGTCCCAGAGGATTTACTTCCACTTTAAGAGACAACACTGAATGAAGGAACAGCAACTAAAATAGTCTTTATGTTTATATTTTTTTCTTTGTTATTACCTCTTAACACTTGTTGGTAAATCAGGTATTGGAGAAAAGAAGGGAATGCAGAGAATAGAAATAGGAGTCTAATACACTGCAGTTCAAGTAAAGTACAGCGCTAAAAAATTAACTTTGAACTTTGTGTCACTTGCACCTTATGCTGTTTAAGTCTGGACGCTGTACTATATTGGACTCTTTGCACCTATTGCACATGGGAAGTTCATCACCTATCTCTTTGATTATTTAGCACTTAAGATTCTGTATTTACTGTGTTTATAGTGTTTGAATTAGAATATTATTTTGGAGTCCATTATCTTGAAACACTTAGCACTTTATATAAATCACTGAGCACTTTATTTGTTTTCTATTACTTGGAGCGCAGCACCATATATTGATTTTTTATTATATTTCCTGCTGAGTAGTGTTTGACCCAATTGGTGCTTGACGCAACCAAGCACCATATTTATTTAGTACAATTTAGGCAGCGCAGGAATATTCATTTCATCTATCTAGCACTACAGAGGAGGCATCAGCTTATCGCTGCTCTTGCTCCCTACTACAGATCCAGCTTTACAAGTAGTCCCTCTACATTACATTCTGTTGGATGCTCTGAAATGGTGGGTCGGCAAGCCCAGACCATGATCTACCAGTCACCTGTCTGAGATCTACTGGTGGATCACGATCTACAGGTTGGACTGTTCATCGGAGCCGGAGTGAATGGACGATTGCTTAGGTGACTGGCAGCCTGCGTACTGTTTGGTAAAGGATTTGTTAAAATCAGCAGCCCCTGCAGGGTAGTACTACTTTTCTATGCAACTGTGTACACATATCAATAATGTAAATTCACTTCTATTACATAACTGAGATCAGTTTCTACAGCACTGAAATTGTTGTTTATATTGCATTTGCTTTAATAATGCAAGGCGGCATGTCAGTGTAAATCACCTGTGTTTATACTCAATAAATGGAGTCACCTGTCTAGGACAAAGTGACACCGTGCCGACTATTTGTAGTGAAAACAATGCAGTTGTCAAACACAAGTGGGCATTCAAATGAAGTGCTCTTTAAACAGTGCAAATATCATGACATTTGTTTGCATTTAACTTAAAACCATTGCTGGATTTTAAATATGTCAGATTAGGAAGAATTATGAATAGGGAACTAATTAATAAATATTTGCTATACATCATTGCTATGGTAAGCTTAAAGTAATTTATGTAAACCCTAACAATGAACTTTTTTGCTCCCTTTTTGTCTTTTAAATATAGTGTTTTGTTATACAGTATCCGTTCGATGCCTACCTGTTGATCATGTCAGAAATTCCGTGGTCTCTGCCTGTGCTGACTGTTATTAGTAAGCTTAGTTCCCAACTCTCTCTGGGGACTAAAGAACAGTCCCCCCATGTTATGGTGATGTAGCAAAGTCCAGGGGCCCCTGAAGCCCAATGGTGACCTCCAGAGTTAGGGAGAGCTGACATCCTTCAATGTAGAATGGGTTACAAGGCATGGTGGGTGTAATGCAAGATGAACAGGTGGGCGCCAGCAACTTTTTTAATGCAAAGAGATTTATTGTCTCTTAAACAGAACTGTGGGAGAGAGGGTTAGGGCCAGGACAGCCTTAGGTAGATGCAATGTTATTTGGCAGACTCCGAGACTTCTATAGGCAGACTCCAGCCGGACACCACTTCTGTATAGGTAAAACCACTGTCTCCTATGGTAACAATCTTGTAGCTGTTACTAACGGTAAAGGTATTCAACTATCTGCAACACGAACAGTTCTCTTTACCCCACACTCACTCACTGTGGGTCTTCACTTCGCAAGACTTCAGATCCACTAGCCACTGGATCCCATGAGCTCTTTTACTGTAGCGCTCAGTATCTTCCTCAAGCGTCACCCCTGCTTCCCTGCCGGGTCCCTGGCTTGGCACTCCACAAGCGTCACCTTTGCTGTCCCGCTGGGTCCCTGACTTGGCACTTGCTGAAGTTTTCCCACTTCTTCACCGTCCCCGGGTGGCAAGAAGTCTGCTCTTGTACTGGCCTCAGCTTACTCACAGTGGTCTCCGGTAGCAAGGTGCAAGGTGGATGGTCCCTTTGTGGCAACAGCTTCCTCTTTACCTCTGACCACAACTGGTTCCCCCGGCTGGCGGAACAGTTACTTCTGGTTGGACTGCAAGCCCGCAGTCCCAACCCTACGCTGCTCTCCTGCGTCTGGATAGGCCATCAGACAGCCTAGCAGCCAGATGTCCCTGGGATAGGCCTTAGGTTTCTGGCCTAGCAGCCGGGGCGATACAACACACATCCACCCAGACAGCCATCCAGGTGGCACAGAACCCCCAATCACCTGACTCCCACCCAAATAAATATGTTCTCCCACCAGGCCAAGGGACCAAGAAAATCCCTGTCCATTGGCTGAGACACCCCATTCATTCCTAATCTGTCCTTGAAATGCCCTTGTCTTATCTAATGTCACCAGACACCCGGCAATCTAGTGACAGAAGAGAGAAGTGCAGCAATTCTAGAATTAGGGTGAAATCAATTGATCTCCTAACATTGGCCAAGGCAACTATCACTTGGAAAATACATTTAATAGCAACCATGCCTAAACATTAGGGTGCTACATTGATAATGAGAGTGGGGGGTGTTCTGTAGTCCTAAAACACTTCCTGCCCTAATGTGGCAACCCTTTTCTAAAGATACCATATAGTGAGCGAGTGTTTTCAATCCTAAAACATGACCTGTGTAACTAGCAGGATAACTGGGAAAAAAAAGACTAAGGCTAGGTTCCCACCTCTGCAGCTGTGCTCATTTGAATGGGCTGTTGTGCCTCCTGAAACACAAGAAAAAGTTCCCTGCAGTATTTTAAAAATTGCAGCCCGCACAGGAACCACAAGTGCAGTTCCCAGTGAGGGTGCGATTTCCAGTGCGTGCAGCATGCCATTAGGATTAATGGCACCCGCACACATCTTGTGCGTTTTTCTGTGTGGGTGGTTGTGGCTGTGGGAACAGGTGCAGGCCCACAGCGGGAATCACCCGCACAGAAACTACCCTAGCCTAAAAAAAGAAAATAATGCAGCCACCAAATCTGACGACTGGAAAACTGCAAAAAATTGTTCAGAAAAATTATATAAGTGCACAACCTATAAACCCCAGTGATACAATGTATGTGTATATTCATATATTCAATGAATGCGCTTAAAGTTCATAGAAAAAAGAGGAAACATGAAATAAAGTAAAAAAAATCCAATTAAGCGTGGTTTGAAAGTGAAGAGTGATTTTACAAAAATGGTGCTTCAGAGTCCTCTTTTCCCCATGCAATACACGCCTTTTACCAGAAGTGCTGGATCTCAAGTTATAGAGATCTAACTCACTCATATACAGTAGGTGTCCACCAACAGGGATCTTCCACTTCTAGGGCTCCTATGCGGGTGCTCCCTCCCCGTAAGAAAACTGCTCCACTTTGTTTAAGATATGTCTCATATGTCCTCGTGTCCGTGTGGACCATCCCAATGTAGGTTCTCTCAGGCATGTAACAAAATAATAGAAGGCAAAACAATCAAACAGCCATGGACTTCGCCTGCAGGCTGGTACGTGGTGACGTCACAGAGTTCGGTTCTACCCAACGCGTTTCTCTATACAAGCTATTGACTCCCAGTCGATGCCTTGTATTGAGAAATGTGTGGTACCACGTATCAGCCTGCCGGCAAAGTCCGCGGCTGCTTGCTTGTTTTGCCTTCTATCATTTTGTTACATGCCTATAGTGGGATGGTCAGCACGGACACCGAGGATATATGTGACATATCTTAAGCAGAGTGGAGCAGTCTTCTTATCGGGGAGAGCACCCTCATAGTAGCCTTAGGAGTGGAAGATCCCTGTTGGTGGATACCTATATGAGCAAGTTAGAGCTCTATAACTTGAGATCCAGCCCTTCTGGTAAGAGGCGTGTATTGCATGGTGGAAAGAGCACTCCGAAGCACCATTTTTGTGAATCACGCTTCACTTATAAACCACGCTTAATTGGAATTATTTTTCTTTATTTCATGTTTTCTTTCTATGGACTTTAAGTGGATTCATTGAATATATGAATATACATATAAATTGTATTACTGGGGATTATAGGTTGCACACTTGTATAATTTTTGTACACTTAGTAAGTCGTGCATTTGGACTTTTAATTTCATATTTTTCTTAGGGTGAGCACAAAATATATACTTTATACACTATTAATGCAAAAAAAATGTCTATACTTAATTCAATTTTCCTTTCATGGCTGTCTTTCAGTCCCCATACTTGCGGGGTTAACTCCAGACCTTGACCCTTCAGGACAGCCCTCAAAATAGGACAAATCGGCCTCCAACTCTCCCCACCCCAGTGTTCACTAAAGCACTAAACTTCAAATGGACACCAGGGAGGGAAAATATGCTGACAAAAGCATGGTAAACATGGGCAACAACTGTCTTGTAGGATACTTACATACTGCACATACTTTTAGGGTGTCAGAGAATGGTTCACAGAAGAATGGGCACATCTGCAAATTCACAGATTACAGGGACTGCATGAATGCGCATGCGCTTGGGCGCGAACGGTGGCGAACATAGATTTGCAATCGCGCACGCGCATACACCATGGCGGACGCATGGTGTGACAGATCCTGGCGCCCAGTGCCCTATTTAAAGCCAGCAGGCTTCGCTTCAAGTTGTTGAATGATCTTCCGCTCCCCCCGTGTATTACTAAGTTCCTATTCCTGATATTATTGTATTTCCTGTTACTGACCCAGCTTGCCTTTGACCTTTCTTGTCTCCATTCCTGGCTTTGACCCGAGTCTTATTCCATTGATTCCGCTTCTGCCTGCTGATATGTGTATGACCTTAGGATTGCTCTTTGGACTTCGCTGCTGCCTGGTTACCAGTATATGATCCCCGCTTACTCCTGAACCTGCTTGGTGCCTTACCCCTGGCTGATCCATGTATGACTACTGGCCTGGCTCCTGACCCTGCTTCTAGCTCTCCCTTCTTCCAAGTGTCATCTGGTACATCTGAGGGACTCCTGCCCAGCAGTGCATCCTGCTCGTCCAGTCGCCATCCAGAAGACATCTCATCACTTCAGCCTGTCACAGCTGGCAACCCCTGTTTCTTTGAGCATAGCACTCCCTGTCACCACCTTTAGGGGTGCCCTGCACTCAGCCACAAGGGAAGCCCTCTCAGCACTTCGGCCTGTGACCAGATACGTGACATAGGGTTTGTCTAGAAATAACAAGAGATGGCTAAAAGAAAAATACAGAAGATTGACGCTGCTCAAACACATTTTATTCATAAGGCCGAAGACGTGAGCGAAGCACCAAATGCCTGAGGTGGACTGTGGACTATATCCACTTTGTAGTTTCTTATGAATGTGTTGGGTGTACTTAACTTGCACACCACATCCACCAAAAACTTAGCAAACGATGCCCATGTTGAATGAGTGCTGATTTACTGCCGTGGGGAACACCTGATGCTTAATATGCCATTTGAATCACCTTGACAATCCAGATAGAGGTTAATCTAGACAAGGTCAGAGCTCTCTTCTTTGGACCCTTAGACTGGACAAACAGCCTATAGTTTCTCAAGGAGTAAGCAATCTGAAGAAGCGACCTTCAAAGGAAATGATGGTAGTCTCCCAACCCAATTGAACTTTTCAAATCACTTATGAAAATAAGCAGGACAAGGTTTTAAGATGACTTATTCTAAGAACACCTAGCAAGAAGGTTCACACACTCAAATGCCCGAGTCTCCAAAGGCAACAGCTGTGAAGAAAAACATTAGCAGAGGGGGTTTGAAAGAAGGGAGGAGAAACCAGTGCTTCCAGATTTGAACAGAGGTCCTATCTTCGTTGCAGCCCTAAGCAACTTCAGCAACAGTATTTTGTTTGCCCAACGAGTCCCTGTCCGAGTTGACAAGGTGAATACCTGCACTATAAAAATCCTGAGATCTTTGTCCTGAGCCGATTGCAGGAAATGGGGACATTGTTGATCAAAGGGTTTTCTCAATTTCACCTGTATTTCTTAGCCAACTTTATAAATCTATTCCATATTCTATGATATGTTAATTTTATGAAGTAGCCTTCAGTAGAGTGAGAATGACTGACTTTAGTAGAGTGAGAATGAGTGGCCTAAGTGCTGCAGTTTTTCCTTCAATCTCCAACCCATCATTCTAATGCCGCGTACACACGGTAGGAATTTCCGACAATAAATGTTGGATGTGAGCTAGTTGTCAGAAATTCCGACATGTGTAGGCTCCATCGGACATTTTTTGTCGGAATTTCCGACAAATAAAATTTGAGAGCTGGTTCTCAAATTTTCCAACAACAAAATCCGTTGTCGGAAATTCCAATCGTGTGTACACAATTCCGACGCACAAAATTCCACGCATGCTCGGAATGAAGCAGAAGAGCCGCACTGGCTATTGAACCTAATTTTTCTTGGCTCATCATACGTGTTGTGCGTCACCGTTTTCTTGACGTTCGGCATTTCCGACTACATTTGTGCGGCCGTGTGTATGCAAGACAAGTTTGAGCCAACATCCGACGGAAATAAATCCAGGATTTTGTTGTCGGAATGTCCGATTGTCTGTACACGGCATAAGTGTGTTCATATTAAGGTGCAGGATATCCTCTTAGAATAGGACATCCCAGTTGCAAGGAAATGGGCAAGTCATTATCTTGTAAAGGTAAGGAAACCACGGCCTTCTGGACCACTGCCAGAGAATACTGAAATCGTCCCAATCCCAGTGTCACAGACACACCATCTTGGGCACATCCCCATCAATCCCCATCAATCATAGCATAGAGCAGCAGCCCTGAAGAAGGGGGAGTCTTTGTTCCCCCGAAACATGTTGGTTTTATCATGCTCTACCATTTTCAATAAAATAACTATTCACCTTTATCTCTACTTCTGATTGGATACTGGGTGCTCCTTTTACCTACACTCACAAGTTTTCTGGACCAGAATGGAATGATCACAGTTGGCAAAACTGTCTCCCACTGGATCTTTAGCAAGAATTTCACAATCATTTCAGCGGGAGGATACAGGTATACAAACCTGAAGGGTCATGGACTGTAGAGGACATCCTAGCCCTGTGCATGAAGACAATAATGATGAATAAAGAACACAGGTGGCAAATATTGTTTGGAGAGCCCATCAGATTAACCCCTGGAGTCCTCCAATGGCAAAAGAGCCTCAAATGGCAAAAGAGCTCCTCTAGGTTCCAATGACCCCACACCCACTTGTGGCTGTAAAAATGGCCACTGAGACTGTGGACTAAGGTGTTTTCTGGACTTGGTAAATAAGTGGCCATCAAATCCTCTAGATGACGAGAGTCCAGGAGAATAGGCATTTTTTTTTTCTGGTGATCAATAGGTACTTGTCGAATAGAAATAAGAAAACACTTTTGACTGTATATTTAACAGACCAAAATGGAGTAAAAGGTTAATTGTTAGGGTTTACATTAAGTAAATATTCATTACCTGAGTCTCAATTCCTAATTTGATATATTAATCATACATAACATGAATAAAGAACACAGGTGGCAAATATTGTTTGGAGAGCCCATCAGATTAACCCCTGGATTAATAATATAGAATAATATATATAGAATAATATATATAGATAATAAATAGAATAATATATATTCTCTGTTATGTATGATTAATATGTCCCTATTTTTTTTTTTGGATTGCATTTCCCAGAGGGAGATTGCCAGGAAAAGGGGAAAGGGCTACATTTTCTGAGGCTGTACAAGACACAGCTTCCTCTTGCTGTGAGGGAAACCAGAGAGTGCACATCATTGACCAGTACGCATCAGCACCACTGCACATCGTCGACCTGATTGGGATCCAGAATACTTAGTTCCGGGTGCAGACAGCCAGAGCTATCTGAGTACAGAGCAGAGAGTGGACTAATCGTTGTGTGTGACCGAGTGGTGAGCTGCAAAATCGCTTGGATGGGTGAGCTGCTGCTGTGGGTATTTACCATCTGCTGCTAGAGAGACTGAGCCCTTTAGGAACTGACCATACAGCCATCTAGTAGCCGTATTGCTGCCTGCAGGCTCGACTGAGACTATTCTCATGTGCACCAACAGTACAACTGGGCCCCAATGCTAGCTGGCTGAAGAGTTAGAACTAAAGACTGTCCCTTTGTGGCTGTTACAGAGAGACCTTCACCTATTGCTTATGCTAAGAAGTACCTCTCAGGGGAGATTGTACCATACCTTAGCTATTCTAGAGAGTGGACTCTAAACTAGTTATAGTATTATTCACATTGCAGTTAATTCTTATATGCACTGTTAATTGCTGACTTATGAGTTAATCCTTGTCTAGTGGTGCAGAACTCTATTTTAAGTTACCGTTGCATAGTGATTATACTGTCTAGTGGACTGTGTCTGAACCTACCTTCTGTATGTACATTTATGCTCAAACATCTATTTATTCTAACCTGTACCAATACAGATGATTTGATTTACTAAAGGCAAATTCACTGTGCACTAGGAAGTGCACTTGGAAAAGCAGTCGCTGTAGATCTGATGGGAAGATCTGAAATGAGGGGAAGCTCTGCTGATTTCTATAATCCAATCATATGCAAGCAAAAATGCTTTTTTTTATTTTACTTGCATGCCCCCCTCAGATCTACAGTGACTGCACTTCCAAGTGCACTTGCCATGCACAGTGGATTTTCCTTTAGTAAATAACCCCCATTGAGTCATTAAATTCCTGGTGCTAATTCACAACCAAGTTAAATATATCTATACTAGTGTTCTGTGCATGCAGTAAGTGCATGTAGTAACTTTCATTCAACTAGGTGTGTCAGAGGAGCTGAGGTTGTTCTTGGAGTCGAGGTGCAGAACAGAGAACCCAAATTACCAAGTGGCTCCTGCAGGAGTAGCGCTAAATTAATATGTTTTAGCAAAGCTTGCACATGTGACTGAGCTACATACACATCGTATTACACAGTGATGAATGACAGGTCTGAAATCATATGTACTCTTTACAGCCGAAAGCACAGAGGTGCCTCTTACTTAATTTTACTGAAATACTTAGAAATGAGGTTTAGATCTGTAGATATTTCCATTAACATGACAGAGGTCATTTTTAAATCCAGTCAGCCTGATCTAATTGCCAAGATAATGAATGGTTGAAGGTCAAGACAAGGAAGCTTGGAAAGCTATGAGGATTTCTGTAACCCTGTGTTCATTTTTTATTAAACTCCAGAGGTTTGTAATAAAACTTTGCTTCAGTGCAATTTGTAGTAACCCATAGCAGCCATCCAGATTTATCTTTAGTATAGTCAGATCAGTTTAATTTCAGTTCCTTTTGGTTAAAGTATAACCCAAACATGTTTTAATTATGGATGGAGCGGGGAATGGGTAAACCCCTATTAAGTTAAGGAATATGTTAACCTAAAATATATTGCTGATATGTGCCTGCTGTACCATGTAGTTGTGAGAAAAATATTCCATCCTCTTTGTATTCCTTACTTTGTGTGAAACCCTGTTGTTCCTGCCAGCCTCTCTGCATTCCTATTAAAAACTGACCACACTAGGTATAACGCCTCATGCACACGTTTTAAAAAAGGGCTTTAAAGCTAGTACAGACGCCAGAAAAAAAGCAGCGTTAAAAACACGTTTTTTTTTACTGCGTTTTACATTGAATTCAATGCACGTTAAGCCGCGCTAGCTTTCAGCCGTGTTTCTCTGTCTCTATTCAAAATCAATGGTTCCCTATGGGAGCCCATTGATTTGAATAGAAGTCGTACCAGAAGTCAGATCAAGATGATCCGACTTGCGGTGCGACTTGTGTGCTGAGTATCTTGAAGGGAAACCCCGCAAAAATAAAAAATACATTTTTGCATGAGGATCCCCACCAAGACGATACCAGGCCCTTCGGTCTGGTATGGATCTTAAGGGGAACCCCCCCACACCGAAAAAAGATCCATACCAAACCCTTATCCAATCGCGCAGCCCGGTAGGTAAAGAAAAGGGGGCGGACACCGCCCCCCTCCTGAACCGTACCAGGCCGCATGCCCTCAACATGGGGGGGTTGGTGCTTTGGGGCTGGGATGTTCTAAGGAGCCCTGACCAATCCCCAACCTGGATTGGCAGGGGGCAGGCCCAGGGTTGCCACCTGTTCGGAATTCACCTGGACAGTCCAGGTTTTAAATAATTTTGAATCATGTGTCCGGGCTTCAGTCCACCTAAAACCCGCAGACTTTATTCAGACTGCACTGTGGCAGCTGGGAGCCGGGGGAAGTATCTGTACTCCTGTTTCGGGCAGCAGCTCAGGGAAGGAATAGAACTAGTCAATGTTTATTGGGCAGCAGCTGAGTAATCCTTGTGCAGCGGTTCCCAACAATTAAATTAAAGTCCTGGCCTTCTCATGTATATCAATCCTCAGGGCATATAATTGCTGGGAACCGCAGCACAAGGATTACCCCGCTGGAACTATTTGATGGTTTTTGAGCACAGGAGGAGTCATTTTTGTGCTGCGGTTCCTGGTAAGTACATGCCCTGGCGGATAGATATAGAAGTGGAGGTTGGGACTTTATATGTCAGAACTGCTGCACAAGGATCACTCCACTGCTGCTTGATAAGCATTAACTAGCTGTGAATGTAGCATAAATAGTCCTGTTCTTCCCCTGGCCCCCCGCCATGAATGCTGCATCACTACTCTCTTTGGGGCACCCAAATGTGTACCAGGTCTTTTACAATTCTATAGTGTATACTACAAAAAATAAATAAAAAAATGCCAATGCATCACTAAAGTGTTCAGGTTTTGCTTGAAGAAAAGGTGGCAATCCTAGGCAGGCCTCCTTAAATACCTGGAGTCAGCCCAGCTGGGGAGGAGTTGTTCGGGTGGAAGAACTGGAGATGGGGTGTTAGGCTGTCGGGGCATTGGAGGGAGCCCCCTAGTTTGGGGGGGGGGGTGACCTTGGGCCAGGGGCTGTGAAGGAACCCCACACAACTTAAGGGGTGTCCTGAACAGGAGCAGGAGAAGACAGCGGGGAACACTGCCGGGCGGTTAGCAGAAGGAAGGAGAAACTGTATGGGAGGGTTATTGGTGCAACGGTGGCAGCATTTGCAGTAACTGATCCCTTGTAGTTCCCCCCTGCAGAAACTGAAAGCTGTCGGGAGGGAAAGGAGGAGAAGCCAGCTTTCAGCTGCTGCAATGAGTGGACTAAAGGAGACTGGTTCTTGTAAATGCAGCGATCACTCTCCTGTACAGGTTTCCCTTCCTTCTGCTTTCAGACACCCTGCCGCCCTGTTAAACAGGCCTGGACCCTGTACAGGAAGACTGGTGGTACCCCCTTATCAGTGACCTGATAAAAAAACGTTATATCCCCAGTCCATCCAAAACTAGGTACTAATAGTCCATCTCCTGTGCATGCACACTGAAGTTTGATTAACTTGCCACCTGGCTCCATTCCCGAAACCTGAAAGATGCCTGAACTGTACACTGTACTGTGCATGGGCTGCAGTCAGATTTTCAAAACTTTGCTATCAGGTTAGTAAATGTATTTTGTAAATGCAAACAGTGTATGTTCCTGAATTGGATCTGGTAGCAGTCTATTGCAGTCCCTGTACTGCAGGGATGTACTGTGAGAGAAGGAAACAGCACAAGGAGCCAATCAGTTCATGCGTTGACAAAGAGTATGTTGATAGGAGGAGAAAGCTTTTCCTCAAACTGTCCAGTCACAGGCTGGGGCGAGTCCAGGATGACTTGGGATCAGAGGAAGTGGGCTGAATGATGCTGCCCATCAGACTGAGGATATTTAGCTCTGCAATGAAGGTGAATATTGCAGCAAATGCTAGTTTTGCTATTTTATCTTTTAATGGGCTTTTTCGGTTTTATGAGTTGTTATTTTTGGCTGGAGCTCTGCTTTAAGCATCGCAAACAGTATTTTAATTTGTACCAATTTCATAAATATTGATCAAGATCACACAATATATGTTCTATGCTGTACAGTAGGTATGACAGTACCCAATATATGTAAAGGATGAACACATTTTTTACAACAGAATGTTAGATTTTTTTATTAGGTATACATGTATACACAATTACCATAATATGTTTTTATAGCGGATGAAAAATTCCAAGCACTCTGATAGTAAAGCATTGCAAAGTGTACGTGCAATAATCATGCATTGCAGCACATACCTCCTCCAAATGTTTCTTTCATAAACACAGCAGGTAAAGGTGTGGATATTCCAGGTTATTTATACCTCCAGGGAAGGTAATCACTGAGGTGTTCAGTCCGGCATCACTGGAGTGGAAATCTCAGCAAACCATTTGCATTCATTTCACTCCTTTTAGAACTGGCTTGATCAACTTTGGGCAGGACTGGGCTAAGCCAGGTTGGGAGAGGTATTGGCTGTGTGCGGACTGTCAGAGTGACAGGAGCTTTCACCTGAAGCCTGTCTGAGTATAGAGACCCTCTTTCATACCTGGATAACTTCCCTTATTCCTTTAATGTGACGGACATGGCCGAGGATAAAACTTTTCGCTATGGGCTCATTGTCCTGGGATTTTTCATGATCATGATTGGCATGTTCATTATGAGTGCGGATAAGCCTAACATATACATCACTTTCTGCAGTATAGGGGTCTTACTGATATTTATTGGAATCACATGGAGCATCTGTCAGTGCTACCCTAAGGTAGGAGACCTTTTACTGAGCTTGCAAAATTGTCTGTTTTTTATATATATATTACTATATATATTTTTTTTTTTTTTTTTTATTATTTATTTTTTTATTTATTTCACACATATATGTACAGATTAGGATTTGGAGCCATTTTTAAATAATTAAAAATTAGAATTTTAAAGTGAATGTTGGGGTATAATGAAGAATTCTTAGTAAATGTGTCAAACTTGACACATTATAGCAGCCTTTCTCAACTTTTTTTTTTTTTTTATCCCTGGAGGAACTGCTAAAATAGTTTTCAGGTCTCTAGGAACCCTTACTAAAACCAGTTAATGAGAGGTCAGTGGTCAGAATGCCCCCCTTACAGACAGGTAAAAAGATCATTGGCTCTAACAGGTGGCATTGGCCCCAGAACTATTAGATGAGAAGTCAACCACAGCTCAAGAAACCCCCGTCAATTTGCAGGAGGAACCCAACCCAACAATTGCTAGAGGAACCCAACCCAACAATTTCTGGAGGAACCCAACCCAACAATTGCTGGAGGAGCCCTAGGGTTCCATGGACGCTGGTTGAGAATGGTTGCATTATAGGATTGCCCTTACCAATGCAGCTAAGAGATCATTTTATATTATTATATTATATTATATTATATTATTATATTATTTTACATTTTAATGTAAACCTTTGGTCACCTCAATCATCCAATCTCTGTTTTTTATTTGGATTGCAAATGATTAAGCAATTGAAGTGAACATAGCTTTACCTAATTTAGTAAACTTCATGACCATACACTGCGCAGAGTGAATATTCACCCTGCTAACTGTCGCCATTTTTTTTAGTAAATCAACCCAATTGTGTATTAGCCGAGCAATAAAACACAGTTTAGTCCAACGCCAACCATACCATCAGTGGTGGGATGTTGAGAGAAAGTTCTAATGATTTGCCCCTAAAGCCCCATACACACGGTCGGATTTTCGCATGGATTCTGTCCGATCGGACAATGTTGTTGAAAAATCCGACCGTGTGTATGCACCATCGGACAGTGTACGTTGGATTGTCCGACGGACAAAGTCCTATCTCCTGCTGGATAGATTTTTTGACAACACGGTCCGATCACACCAAATCCGATCGTGTGTAGCGTTGTCCGACGGACAAAGTGCTACGCATGCTCAGATCACATTACAAGACCAAAGCTATTGGCTACTAGCCTCTACGTAGTCCCGTCGTAGGCAACAAACGTCACCACGTTCAGAATGATCGGATTTTCCGACAACTTTGTCCGACCGTGTGTATGCAACACCAACATCGGACAAAGTACGACGGACATGATCCGACGGACCTGGTCCTCGGATAATCCGAGCGTGTGTATGGGGCTTTAGAGTGATGTAAAACTGAAGTACCCATAATCATACATAGATAGAAATGCTTCTGTAGGAAGTTATCTAAATGTACATTATTGCAATGAACATTTTTTTTCTGTTCCTTGGGCTGCAGATGAAGCATAAATATCATACTGAAGTGTAACTAGACTGTTAAGCTAGCTATATATGCAAAGAAATCTATAGACTCCTCCAGCCATGCTAAACAGCATGGATAAACTAAACCCTGGTTTCTGGGTATTGTATTTGGTACCTGCGGCTGTCAGAATACTCAAACAGTTATTGTAGCTGATTGGCTGTTCAACTGTTCGACTGACTTTTTTCAGCTCATTTCCTCAAAGTTTTTTGATTCGGGTGGTGTTGACAGAGCCACCCATGACTCAAATTTCATCCGATTCACAGAACTTGTCCATAATTCAATTTATGTATGGCCTGGTTTTAGAATTGTATTTCTTTCAAATGCAGCTTTTTTGGCATTTTCTGGACAAATTAAAAGTCAGTTTTACCCCCTTCATTTTTATCATCTCATTTTCCTTGAAATTTTATTTCCAACATGCTGGAATCTTATTGTCTTGAACACATTTCATATTAAACATTCAAACTCTCTCCATCAGATCTAGGGATGAGTGCAGTCATTTCGATAAAATTGATTTAGCCATAAATTTGCTGATTTCATCATTGGCTAATTTTAATTGAAGCAGAAAATTATTTTCCTCATTTAGCTTCTTAGGTGACATTTGCTTGAAAAAATTATAATTAAAAAAAATTTGTTCTTTTTTTACTTTATTTTGAGGGTGCCTTTTGGTACATTTTGGGAAGTTTACTTGATTTCAGATATTGCCCATTGTGTCTATTTTTTTTTATGTGAATTTAATCTTTAAGGCCCCTTTCACACCAGGGCGTTTTTCATGCGGTGCAGCGCTAAAAATAGTGCCTGTTCACCGCATGAAAAACTCTGGCCCCTTTAACTCCAGTGTGAAAGCCGGCGGGCTTTCACACTGAAGCGGTGCGCTAGCAGGATGACAAAAAAAGTCCTGCTAGCAGCATCTTTGGAGTGGGATAGGAGCGGTGTGTTCACCGCTCCTATACCGCTCCTTCCCATTGATTACAATGGGACACCGCGGTAAAACCGCGGCAATACCGCCGCAAAGCGCCGCTACGGCGGCGCTCTGCGGGGGTGTTTAACCCTTTTTCGGCCGCTCGCGGGGGGGTAAAACCACACCGCGAGCGGCCGAAAACCGCGGTTAAAACGACGGTAAAGCAGCGCTAAATATAGCGCTGCTTTACCATCACCGCGGCTCCCCGCCCCGGTGTGAAAGGGGCCTAAGTGTCTGTCACACTTTTTTTATTGAAAAAAAAAAAAAGCTAATGAGGGACAGTATGTTTTGGCACAAGGTCAAGTAGTTGAAAGGAGTTTCTGTATCCCTCCGGGGCAGTTTACAGCCCATTGCTCCCTTAAAAACATCCAGAAACCAGATTCATTTTCCCTGTCTGTTGACTCCAAGGCATTTCACCAAAATAGTGAAATTTGGTCAAATCTCCTGATTTTCACAAAAAGTTTGGGAAACTTAAAACTTCAAGAAAAATATACAAATTTTTAATAAGAACCAGGCATTCATTTATATTTCATACTATTTCAGACACCCGCCCTCAATCCCACCCTTTTTTCTTTGGTACACAATCACAAATTTACAGCAACATTTATCCAATCCAGTTAAATTTAATTGTTCTAATATTTATCTCCTAAAGGCCAAACGTCTTAAAAAACTCTGAAATAAATGGTTGTCTGATGCCCCTTACATTTAAATCCAGACTTGTTGCTTCCATAGTGTAAAGTAAAAAGGAAAATTTATTATCAAATACTTACCGTAATTTTCCTTTCCTGATGGACTCCATGGCAGCCTACGTGTGGGTTAACCCCGCCTCCTCTCCAATGCTATAGGACCCCATTACCATAAAAGAGTACTCACCACTCCATGCTGTGTTCCGTAACTAGCCTACTCATATGACTCATGGGTGGGAACTCCGTCTGCCATGGAGTCCATCAGGAAAGGAAAATTACGGTAAGTATTTGATAATAAATTTTCCTTTTTCCTGACAGACTCCATGGCAGCCTACGTGTGGGAAATAACTAGCCGACCACACGGGTGGGTATGCTTTAAACAGAAAATATTTAATTTGGTCTATCAGCCGATAGAATTTTCACACCAAAATTAACAGAGGATAAAGAAGCAGGTTCAACGCAATAGTGTGACATAAAAGTATTAATAGAAGCCCAAGAAGCTGCCTTGCAAATTGTCTCAGGAGCCACGTGTCGGGCCGCTGCCCATGAAGTAGCCATTCCTCTAGTCGAGTGCGCCGTCACCGCCACAGGAGGAGCCAAGCCCTTAGCCCTATAAGCCTGCTGTATCGTTCTCACAATCCAAGCTGCAAGAGTCCTAGTTGAAGCTTTGTTCCCCTTGTTTTTGCCGGAGTGCAATATGAAAAGATGATCTGACCGCCTGAAGGCGGAGGTAATGTGAAGGTATTCTCTCAGTGCTTCCCCGACATCCAAAGGATGAATGTCATCAGATCCTGGCGATCTAAAGGTAGGTAGAACAATTTCCTGATTCTGATGGAATACCGAGGTTACCTTAGGATTGGATCCCAACATAGGAATGAGGACCACCCGGTCCGGAAAGAAAGTTAAAAAGGGTTCTTCAAAGCCCAGCGACCCGATTTCTGATACCCTCTTGGCCGAGGTGACTGCCACCAGAAAGGCAACTTTTTCCGAAAAGTCTCTAACGGAAAGCGGGGATGGCCCCGTCATACTCAGCCCAGAAATATAATCCAGGACCAGGGGAAGATCCCACTTAGGGAATCTCGGCTTCCTTTGGGGCTTGAGTCTTGAGGCCCCCCTAAAAAATTGACGAACCAACGGATGGATTGCCCAGGAGGTACCGGAGAAGGCTGACAAAGCTGAAACTTGCACCCTGAGAGAACCTACGGATAAGGGAAGGTCAAGGCCAGTCTGTAGGAAACCGAGGATATCTTGGACACCTGGATGTTCGAAGGACCTCTCCGTAGATACACAAAAACTCACAAATCTGGACCAGATCCTGCCATATACCTTATTCGTACTTGATCTCCTGGAACTCAATAAGGTGGAAATCACACTAGAAGCGCATCCGATGGATTCTAGCCTCTTCCTTTCAAGAACCAGACCATCAGTTTCAGTATTGCTGGACATGGGTGCAGTACCGCCCCCTGAGACAGAAGGTCCGTCCTGAGCGGAAGAGATACCGGCTCCCGTACACTCAGCTGAACTAGCAGAGGGAACCAAGGCCTGTTGGGCCAGTAAGGAGCGATCATCACTACTTCCACCGTCTCCATCTGGAGCCTCTGAAGAAATTTGAGAATCAGGGGAAGTGGCGGGAAGGCATAGGCCCTCCTGAATTTCCATTGGTCTGTCAATGCGTCTGTCCCCAGAGCTTGGCTGCAGCGGTTCCGCGTGTAGAACCTCTCTAATTTGAAGTTGCACGGGGAGGCAAAAAGGTCTACCTCTGGATCGACACCCAGCGACAGGATCCACTCGAAGGACTGAACGTGGAGGGACCACTCGTTGTTGTCCAACTGAGTGCGTGATAGAAAGTCCGCTTGTGTATTCTGCACCCCTGGGAGAAAAACCGCGGAAATATTCACCAAGTTCTTCTGTGCCCATGACAGAATGGGTTCCACTTCCCGGAGAAGGGTAGAGCTCCTGGTGCCCCCTTGTCTCTTCACATAGGAGACCGCTGTGGTGTTGTCCATTCGCAACAGTACCGACTTCCCCTTCAAGATCCGGGAGAAGTGCTGGAGAGCGCACCAAGCTGCCCGAAGTTCCAGAATGTTCGATCCTAGGACAGGAAGACCTCTGTCCCACTTGCCCTGTGCAAGATCCGACCCGCAAAGGGCCCCCCAGCCGGTCCCGCTGGCATCGGTTGTCACCGTTACCCAAGAGATGGGAGCTATCGAATGACAGTTCAGGAGATTCTTGTGTTGGAGCCACCAGAAGAGACTGTTCCTCATTGTTGATGTTATTCGTATCTTTTGGCTTTTGCTTCCCGACTTCCATTGTTTCAGAAAACCCGACTGGAACGGGCGTAGCCTCCACAGAGCCCACTTGACCATGGGTGTCGTGGAGACCATTGTCCCCACGATTTTGAGACACTGCGAGGCTCCCAGGTATTGTGTATGAAGGGCTTGAGAAACCCTTTCCCGGATGACCGGAATCTTTTCCACTGGTAACGAGATTGTACTTCGCACGGTGTCGAACTGGGCACCCAGATAAATTAGCCGTTGGGTTGGCACTAGCTGGCTTTTTTCCATGTTTAGGAGCCAACCGAAGCTGGTTAATGTGGACATCACCTGCTTGAGATGAACTAACAGCTGCTCTTTGTTTTGCGACAGGACCAGCAGATCGTCTAAATAATGATACAGTCTTACCCCTTTCAGCCTGATCAGGGCCACCACTGCCAAGAGCACCTTTGAAAAGACTCGAGGGGAGGTCGTCAACCCGAAGGGGAGGCAGATAAACTGTAGATGGTCTTGATCGACCTGAAATCTTAGAAACTTTTGGCAGCTTTCCTCTACTGGAACATGAAAATAAGCGTCCTTTAGGTCGATCGAGACCATCCAATCCCCTGGTTGGATGGCTTGTTGTATAGTTAGAAGAGTCTCCATCTTGAATTTCCCGTATTGTATATACCGATTTAAGTATGTCAGATCTATCACTGGTCGCCATGATCCGCTTTTCTTCTGTACTAAGAAGAGGGGAGAGTAGACCCCTTGAAAACGCTCTTCTTCTGGCACCCGGACCACTGCCCCCTGGGCTTTTAACAGCTCCACGTATGAGAGTAGAACTTGTCTCTGGTCCTCCGAACGAGGAAGTTGGGTAGACACGAACCTGGGAGGGGGAATGCTGGAGAAGGTCCACCTGTGCCCTGACGAGACCGTCTTGATGACCCAATAATCCGAGATCGAGGCCACCCAGACGTGCCGGAAGAGGGATAGACGGGCCCCCACCCGACCCACCTGGGCGGGCACGATCTCAGAAGGATTTGGGTGGCTCACGTCCACCAGACGACTGGTTCTTGGTGGACTTGCGAAAGGAACTCTGTCCCCTGTTCCAATTCCTTCTGAAGTCCCTTCCTGGTTTGTAGGAGCGTACCTCCCTCGAGCGCTCAGGGCTTCGTCTCTTGAATTGAGGCTTCTTCCGCCCGAGTAGTCTTCTGTCCTGGGGAAGGAACCCCGACTTACCGCCTGTCGCCCGCGTTATGGCATCATCCAACTTGTTACCGAATAACGTAGATCCCTCGAAGGGGATTTTGCACCAGGCTTGTTTGGAAACAGGATCGGCGAGCCAAGGCCGTAGCCATAAGGCGCGCTTAGCCGTGACTGATGACAGCATAATGCGTGCCAACAGACGAATTAAGTCGATGGAAGCCTCCCCCAGAAAAACTGCTGCGAGTTTTAGTTCTGCTGCTGCTGAACTCCTGGCCAGTTCAGCCGATACGCTATTCAGGAAGGAGTCCACATTTTCAGTCCATGCCTCCATGGCCTTGGACATAGCTGCTAGGGCTAAGACGGGCTTACAGGCCATTCCAGCCAGACCGTAGATCCTTTTGAGGTCCTGGTCGATCTTCCTCTCCAGACCATCTTTAAAGGAAACCGAGTCCTCCATCGGGAGAGTGACATGCTTGGCCAAGCGCATCAGCGCTGCATCCACCAGCGGAGCGTTCTCCAGATGCTTCACCTCTTCCGACTTAAAGGGGTACAGCCTGGAAGTCTTGGTAGTCATGGAGGATTTCCTATCCACCCTGCTCCACTCTTCCTCTATCACATCCTTTAATTCTGTGAGTAAAGGGAAGTTTGGCCGCTCTTTACCCAGCTGCTTGAAAAACTTCTTCTGTTTGGCCGGGGGAGTAGACGCTTCTTCCCACTTGAGGGCTTCTTTAACTGCCTTAATCAGTGGTGAGACCATGGCGAAATCAAAGCCCCCGATCTCTTCGTCCGGGAATTCTTCTCCCGAGGACTCACCGGAAGCCTCGTAGGGCTGGGACGTACCCGGATCATCACGGGATTCATCAGCCTGAGGACCAGACGCCGTTGTTGACTGGCTCAACGTGTGAGGGGCCACCATGTCCTTAAGCGACTGCTGTACAACACGTTTCACCAGGGACTCCATGCGCTGGTTTTCCGTGTCTTTTTCCCCGACCGCCTTGGCAAAACACCTGTCACATAATGACTTGTCATCCGGGATTCGTGTCTTACAGCCCCAGCACGTTCTGTACTTTGGGCGTTCATCATGGCAGTGGGAGCGGTGTCTGGAGGAGGAATGAGAACTTCTCCTCTGATGATGAGACCCATGCGAGGATCCTTGCTTAGATCTAGACGATTGTTTTTGTTGTTGTGGCCTGGCAAGGTCCCTATCCTGCGAATCTGGTCTGGAAGGGCTGAAGCACAAACAGGGTAGGGGAGAGAAACATTGGCATCAGAGAAATGCAAATAAGCAACACAGTTGTACCTCAACCCCTCCCTTACCAGCACATACCTAGTGCGTAAGGGCTGGCCACTAAAAGGCGGTGAATTGTCCATGACCTGTGGACGACGGGCGTCACAATATGAATACTGCAGTCTGTAAGAGAAAAATACCCTAAGCAACAAAAACCGGCAAAAAAAGAACTAGCAAGGACAATGCGTGCCAACTCTGTTTTTTTTTTTTTTTTTTAAAACATCATATTACTGCATGCATAAAAATATACCCGTATAAAAGCATAAGACGGTATTGTGCCATTACATTTGGAAGAAAATAACCCCCAAAGAATATATTCACAATTTTAAAATACATGCATATACCTTTAAAAGAAACTTTTTTTTTTTTTTTTTCATTTAAAAAGTACACTCAGAGTAACAGCACTGACCTTGTAGTAGTTGCCTGGGCTGGGGAACGGGCTCGCTGCTTCCACACTCCTGAAAAACCCAGATAGGACTGCAGCAGCAGCCCAGAATTTAAATTCCCCGCCCGTGACGTCACCGCTCCTCCCCGCACACCTGTGCCGAGGGAAAATCATACTGCGCATGCGCGACCGCCAGGCCGCGCACGCGCGAACCAGGCCTCGCTTTCGCCGGAGGCTGGTGCGCATGCGCAGACCGCCGAGGCGGCCAGGAACCCGGAAACCATACGGCGAGCTGGAACGCAGGAGCGCTCCAGCCGCCATCCAGGGGGGGAGTACACTAGACACCAGGGATGATACACACAACAAACAATACTGCCATGGAAAATAACGGTGCAGACCTTGCCAGCCGCCGATGCCATCCGTCCAGCGTCCCTGCGACCACCATTGGAGAGGAGGCGGGGTTAACCCACATAGGCTGCCATGGAGTCTGTCAGGAAAGTAATTCTTTTCCCTCCATGGTGGTGGCCATCAGTCGTCTCAGAGCTTTTGGAAGTCTACACAATGGTGGCAAGTAAATAAAAGTAAAAAAATACATGAACTGCACATGTAATCTTATGGGAAGGTTACAGATCTCTTTAACTGCAGGAGACCAGGCTTGATTGGTTAGGTACGAGTAGAGCATTTTGGATTCCAGATTTTCAGATATCTGCTTTGAAAGTCATTTAGGATAATGGAAAGTTTTTCCAGTGCTAGTAAGAAGAGTACTCCACTGTTTACTCCCTGAATGTGCACTTTGCTTTTCGATAAAGTTTGTTTCACTGCTAACAAAAAAAAAGCTTTGTAATTTTTGTTCACTCGATTATTGGAGTCAGGCTTTTCATGGATTCTTTGGGATAACAACTTGTATGTGAATAAATGTATGTAGTAGTCCAAAGACTCTGAAACAGAGACAGATTAGTTTGGGGCAAAACCACCACATGTGGAAAATATCTTCACTGTGTCCACATCCTCGGAAGCACTTGTCACTGTATGCTGGGTAAACTTGGAATATATCGGGGGCCCCATACTAGCGCATTAGAACTTTTTAGCAGATTCCATAGATGTTATTTTAATGGAAGATTTTGCTATTCTAGACTAGACTTCACTTTACTCTCCTTGTAGGTGGCTACAGTACGCTGGGCACTGTAAACTGGGTCACTCGCTTGCACATGGAGTACCTTTACTCGTGTACACTTGAACAAATAAACTGGACTCCATGCATGCACTCAGTTAAACTCTTCCTCTTCTGTGCCTGTGCACAAGTCAAGGACCTCTGCGGTGCTGATCTGCTGCCGTTGCAATGAGAGACAGTCCCGACAGCAATGCCTCCTGCAAGAGGCTATTCCACCTGGCACATGTACATGCTTATGACAGGCTGCTAGAGAAACCTTTGTTACCCTTGGTAACCATTTGTATCTTTACACTGTATTAACTCTATCGTAATCTTCATACGCCAATGTGCTTAGTGACCCGATCTGTGGACTATATGTGCCGGTTACTTGGATTACACCCCTAGAGTAACTTCAGACCAGGCAAGGACAAATTTCAAAAGATTTACAGGAATCTCTCAGCATAATAGTTTCAAAAGAAATCCCTAAGTCAGGCTTGTGGCTGCCCCAGCCTACCTGCACAGGCAAGAGTCCATACAAAGCAGAGTCTACAATGGCAGATTTCCAGAACTCATAGCTCCCAACTGTCCCTGATTTTGAGGGACTGTCCCTGATTTGGAGCAATGTCCCTCTGTCCCTCTTCCCCCCTCATTTTGGTCTGATCTATATAGTTGTATATAAAATGCACCTTTTATCTTTCAAAAAGTGTTTCCCAGTGATAAAACTTTCATCCAAATTTTAAATTGCTGCATTTGTAAATTTTAAAAGCCAATATAAAGGAATAGTAGTGGTAAAAAAAAAAAAAAAAAAAAAAAGCCCTTGTAGATTTAATTAACCTTAATTCTCCTTTAAGGGGGTGTGGCAGGGTGTGTGTCCTATGCCTACATACATCTGCTAGTAGGTGCCCCTCATTCCCATCTCAAAATGTTGGAAGGTATGCCAGAACTGGTGTCTTCAGGGAGGACTGCAGGTCCCAGCAATCCCCCTTCTCTGTTCTTTGCAAGCAGCTGGAGATTACATGTTGTGGCTTGTCTGTGTCTTTCCTTCCCATGCAGACTGAGACTGGACAGAGCCTTCCTCCCTTTTATTATCAGTACAGGGAGAGAGACAGAGCTCAGCAAAAGTGTGGGAAACCAGTTTAACTGGGGCAGCAGCTATCTCACTAACCAACATTTGAACCTACTTACATCCTAGAGGTTAATAAGCTGCGAGGTCTTCTTCTCTGCTTGCAGCTTTTTTTTTATATGCATAGTATAAGTTGTCCAGATTTGTGACAGGTTTATTATAATCTCATTATAAGCAGCTGTTTGAGTTACTTTAAAGCCCATCTCTAGACACCTAAGAGACTATCCCTTGCAGCGCTAGGGTAAATATTTTTTTTGGTCTAGGGGAAAAAAAAAAAAGATTCACTTACCAATCCTCTCCTCCTCTCTGCTGTCAGACTGGTCCTCACAGCCTCTTCTCCCCCATGGTCCGACGGTCTAGGGTTCTGATGTCATCAAGATCAAAGCAGGGTCAGTAGTCCTGCATTGGAAGTGATGATGTTGAGGGACAGTCCACCACCGGAGCATGAGGAAGCGCCATTATGGGAGGGAGCGGACGATCAGGTAAGTAAGACTCTTTAGTCTCTCATTAGACAAAACACAGTCACACTACAAGGGATACTTTTTTAGTTGCCTGGAGTTGGGCTTTAAAGCCAAACTTCAGAAAATGTGAAAATCCTAAATGAACAGTTAATCCTTGCAGTGCAGGTACAGCCCCACTAGTCTAGATTAGATCTACTTACCCAGTTCTCCACTCCTCCGAGATGCTATATTGGACCCCCAGTGTGTTCTCCCCCATGCCCTAGCTGTCTGGGTCCTGACGTCATCAAGACGGATGCAGGGTCCATGGCCCTAAACTGGATGTGAGGATGCCAAAGGACAGTCCACTGTCAAGGTGGGAGGTGGCACTGTCTGCTGGAGAAGCAGAGGATGGAAAAATAATAGTGCTTTTACGTTATCCCAAATCTACACGAGCCGCCCGGCTGAATAGGAGAATTTCCAGATTTCCACAAGCTTTAAATCTGAACCGAATGCAAAAAAAAATAAAATATTGCAAACAGGCTGGCTGTTTATTGCAGAGGCATGCAGTATATATATATATATATTCTGCAATAAAATATACCTACGTGCCTGTTCGCAATTCTCCCCAGAATGCATGCGCAGCTCTGTTTACATTTCCCGGCACAGTACCAGCGTGCCCATATGAATGACTCTCTTGCAATCAACATTACTGAAGACTGGCACCTGGCATAAGCCAGGGAGAAGATGCCAAGACCAGCAAGGAATCTTGTAGGCATGACTGCTGAGGTGCAATGAGTCCAGGTACTATGAGTTGTAAATAACCTGTATACCCGTCTTTTAATCCTTGCCCCTTCATCCCAATAAATAACACGCTGACAACTGCTAAGTTGGAAAGGGCAAGGCCACAGCTTTATTTCTTTAAATCCAACACATAACATATGAATACCAAACCAAAAGAATACTTCAAACAGTGCCTGTCACAGTTATACTGTGAGCACTTAATCCAAAGGGAAGGAGATAAGAAGGGTGGGGAGGCCTGTCCTTACCATAAGTGCTGGACAGGCCGTCTGCTTCCCATTTCCCTCAACAGCAGCCATTTTATGCTGGCAAGGTCAAGAAACCGCAGCAAGCTGTGACGTACCAATGAAAAAAAAAAATTTTTTTAGGGCGGGAGGGTGGGCAGCTCTTCCACGGATCTTCCAGAAGGATCCAGAATTTCTGGGCGCGGCACTTTTGTTGAGCTCAGGCCCAGCCCCCCCCCCGCACCCCCCACCAATCTTTAATGACCTTCTGGTCACTTTGACCCGCCCTGGACATGCCCCCATCAGTCAGGGCTCTCTTTCCCTATGGGGGTCAAGAGGCCTTCATGACTGCTGAGGTGCAATGAGTCCAGGTACTATGAGTTGTAAATAACCTGTATACCCGTCTTTTAATCCTTGCCCCTTCATCCCAATAAATAACACGCTGACAACTGCTAAGTTGGAAAGGGCAAGGCCACAGCTTTATTTCTTTAAATCCAACACATAACATATGAATACCAAACCAAAAGAATACTTCAAACAGTGCCTGTCACAGTTATACTGTGAGCACTTAATCCAAAGGGAAGGAGATAAGAAGGGTGGGGAGGCCTGTCCTTACCATAAGTGCTGGACAGGCCGTCTGCTTCCCATTTCCCTCAACAGCAGCCATTTTATGCTGGCAAGGTCAAGAAACCGCCACCCGCCTGTCAGTGACCAACTGACGGGCGCCCCACCGCAGCCAGCACCTGTTCCACGCCCCGTTGTAGACCCAGATTAAAGATGTCTAGACCAATGTCATTGAGGTGAACACCATCCGGTCTCAAAAGGTCAGAATTATCACCCTCCAAGTCCCTGTGACGAACAACGAAACCCCCGAGCTGTCGAACAAACTTGGAAACTTGCGCGTTAACCTTCCTACGAAAACGTTCCAAACTGGGGCCCGGGATCACCCGCGCCCACACCGAACGGGGCACGATTTCCGACCAAACGAGGACCAGATTGGTAAAGGCCGCAAAACAGTAGGCAATGTCTTGCTTGATTGCGGAAATCAGGTCAACGGAACGCAGGAAGCCCACATCATTACCGCCAGCATGGAGTACCAAAACGATGGAACCAGACACGTGTGCTCGGAGTTGCAGGCATTCCGTAAGAACCTGGGACCATCTCAACCCACGAAGCCCGAGCCAGCGGACCCTGGCAAGATCGTAATCGAAATCCAAGTTCCTCCCGTAGGTCCGGGCTTCCGCACGGCGGGCTGCCCAGTAAATGAAAGAGTCACCGACAATCCACACCAAGACCGTGCAAGGACCTGAAAAATTAACACAACAGATGTGGACGGACATACAACGTAAAACGAGACGATTCCCATCTACCCAGGCGCTGAAGTTCCATATCGGAAAAACCCATGCCAGACGCAGCAGTCGCCGCACCGATGCGAAAGGAGTGAGTAGAAAAATCATGCGAAGGAAGTCCCATAACCTCGAGACATCGACGAAAAACACGTAAAAATTGAAACCTACTTAGAGAGGAGGAGTCTGAATGAACGAAAAAAGCTAAAGAAGGGGGGCGCGCAGTCCGGAAAAGAGAGGCCAACGATACCGGACAGAAGGGGCCACCACAAGGATACAATACCACCCTCCGGCCCCTGCCCAGGCTGTCAGTCTTCGAAGTACGCAACAGGACAGTCACGCAATGCTCCGCGAAAAAGACGTCCGCCGCCAGGATGCCGCCCGCCGTCGACGTGGCTCTCGAAACTAGTTCACTAATGCGAAAAGCGCCGAAGAACGCCCAAGAGAACGCCACGCGGAACAGGAGGGTCTCAAATTCCGAAGAGCACACTGAAGGCAACGTGGAAAGGATGCCCGATAGGATCTGAAGAGAAACCGGGCGCCTAGAATCAGGGGAATGAGTAGCGCGCTTCCAACCCCGCAGCATCCGTCGAACCGGAAAAGCTTTCGTAATGTCCTCCCAGCCAAGGAGCTGAAACCAAAAGGACAGCGCAGATAAGGATGAGGAGACAGTTGAACCCGAAACACCCTTCTGCAGCAAATGAACCAAATAGACAAACAAAGCCATACGCCTGTCGGAAGATGAATAAATGGAAAACTCACCGCCCGAAATGTGCGCCCACTCGTGCCAAACCCTGCAGTACGACGCCCACGTCCGCGCAGACAGCGACGACCGAAGGAGCTTCAGTAAGCCTCCGAAACGAGGTTCCATAAGTGGGCCGGACAAGGAAGGCCCTCCAGGGAGGCCGACGGAACCAGAGAGCGGAAACGATCGAGCTGTAAACGGGAGAGAGCATCAGCAATATCATTAGCCGTTCCGGGAACATGCTTAGCCCTAACATAAATGTTAAATTGCAAACACTTCAAAACTAAAAACCGAAGCAAAGAAACTACTGGGGGGGAACTGGCTGACTGCTTGTTCACTACTTGCACCACACTCATATTGTCAGACCAGAAGACCACTTGATGGTCACGCAACCGTTCACCCCAAAGCTCAACAGCAACAACGATCGGAAAGAGCTCTAGAAGGGTGAGGTTGCCCAACAAACCCAAGCGGGCCCATGAGGCCGGCCACTGCTCAGCAGACCACATCCCCTGAAAGAAAGCGCCGAAGCCACAGGAGCCTGCTGCATCGGTGTATAGCTCCAGCTGTGAGTTCGGCACTTCCTCCCTTGGCCAACAAGACTGGCCATTGTAGGCTTGAAGGAATGACAACCAGATCCCCAAGTCAGCACGCATGGGCCTGGTGATCCGAACGTAGTGGTGAGGGGCGGACACCCCTTTCATGGCCCATGCCAGGCGCCTGCAGAAGGCTCTCCCCATCCGAATGACCCTGCAGGCAAAAACTAAGTGACCCAACAGAGATTGCAGTTGTTTCAACTGCAATTTCTTGGCACCCTTGGCCAAGCGGACAAGGGAAAGGAGCCTGGCTAGCTTATCCTCTGGTAACCGAAAGACCATCGCCACTGTGTCAATTTCAATTCCCAGGAAAGCCAGAACAGTCACCGGGCCTTCGGTCTTGTCAGCGGACAGTGGAACCGCGAAACACCGGCAAGTGTCTTGAAAAACAGTAAGCAGCCGCTGGCACCGACCACTGTCCGCTGGGCCCACAAAGAGAAAATCGTCCAAATAGTGCAACAAGGACTGGCAACCAGCCTCCTGGGCCACCACCCATTCAAGGAAGCTGCTAAACAGCTCAAAGAAATAACACGAAATGGCACAACCCATGGGTAGGCACATGTCGAAAAAATAGCTACCTTGAAAGTAACAGCCCAGGAGGTGGAAACAGTCCGGGTGGACCGGGAGGAGGCGAAAGGCGGACTCTATGTCCGCCTTAGCCAACAACGCCGACCTACCGGCAGCCCTGACTAACTGCAGCGCCCTATCAAACGAGGCGTAATGGACCCTGGATTCTTCCTTGTCGATGCCGTCGTTAACCGAGGAGCCAGAAGGGTACGATAAATGATGGATGAGGCGGAATTTTCCCTCCGCCTTCTTGGGTACCACACCGAGGGGTGATACCCTCAGGTTGTAAAAGGGGGGGAGGTCAAATGGACCGGCCATCCGTCCCAACTCAAGCTCCTTCCTGAGCTTCTCAGCAACGACGGACTCGAATTCAACAGCCGATTTCAAATTGGGCGCCATGGTAGGTGTGTCCGACGGAAAAAAGGGGATCCAAAAGCCACGGTCCAGGCCATCGCTTAGGATCAAAGCCTCCCTATGAAGGGGGTACCGGTCTAGCCAGGGAAGCATCTCTGAGACGTTCAACGGCGACCTCTGGCTTAGAAAGGTCAGGCTTTGCGCCTGGCCGAGAAATAGGCTGTTTTCCTCTCCGAAAGCACCGACTGGCGGGGTGGGCACCACCGCAACCCGAGCATTCGTGTTTGAAACGGCACGCGGTGTACCACTTGCAGTGGCTTTCGTTGAATAACCAACAGATACCCTTTTTCGGAGCGGCCGGCGCTCCGGGGGAAGTGCCGGCCGGGGACTGAAAGGACGAAGGCCTGTGGGGGCACATGAGCAACAGCCACAGGCTGCCGTCCTGACAATTAAAACAAAATTCCTTGCGCGCCGCCATCTTTTGACGGAACTGAGTGTCGTAGTGAAACCAACACTGTCCGCCATAAACCTTGTACGCACCCCAAATAAGGTCTAGATAACAAAAAAGAGAGGTGGCTAACTCCGGAAACCGCTCGCAGAGCACGCCCGCATAAGCGCAGAACCCCTGTAGCCAGTTCCCAAACGTCCGTGGGAGCTGTTTTGGCTTGTCACCCTGGGTAGATACGTCGATCCGCCGAGATTTGTCTATCGTTTCCCTGTCCGGCGGTACCAGCGCGATAAAATCAACGAATTCTCGACGCCAAATCTTGTCCTTCACCTCTTCCGTCAAGTGCGTGCCCGTAGGCGAGACCGCCCACAAAGCACCACCAGAAACGGGGGGGATGGACCTGATACCCCCATGCTGGATAGGACAGACTTCACGACCGAAGCAATGCGCTCCTCCGGCGGGCCCGATACGGAAGCTTCAGTAGCCCTACCCCAAACCAAATTACAATCATACTCACTGATGTGTAGAGGCAGGTTCGATGAAGGGCGACCAGCAGCAGGACCCGGTGGAACATTCGATGCCGGAACGGCCATGGAAGGCAGGGGTCCGGGACGACCATCACCTGGAGGAACAGCAGAGGAGGCAGGACCCTGCTGATAGACGGGAAGGTCCAGGGGAGGGGGTCCGACCACCGACCCTGAAGAGTCCGAATGGCCAAGAACCACGGCTGGACAACCGCAAGATCGTCTGCATGCACCATGAGATTGACTCGGGGCGGGTGGGGCCGCCAGCCCGGGTCTGGGGAAGGAGCCTCCCGCCCTGCCGGGCGCGGGAAGACCAGGCTGCAGCGTGGGGACAAATGGCCCCCGGGGACCCCCCGCCCAGTCGGACGCCGGGAGGTACGGACGAACCGGGGAGGCAAGGGATGTTGGAGCAGAACAAAAACCACCCGCCCTGCCGGGCGCAGGGAGGTGCTGGTGAGCGCAGAGCGTCGAATGCGGTTGGCGCACTGATGCGGAAAAAACGCTGTCCGCCCCGCTGGGCGCAGGGAAGCCACGAAACAGATCCCGAGGATCACGCCGATCGCCCACCCATCCGGGTGCAGGGGAACAAGGCGCCATGAGCCCAGGCTGGCGAGATGCGGGTGGCGACGGGGAATCTCCCGCCCTGCAGGGCGCAGAGAGATTCCGCGCGGGACGACGTAGCGCGGTCAAGTATCCGTGCGTGGACGAGACCCCAGCCCCGCTATGCGCGGGGGGGTCGATGACATATGACCCATGCGACGGCACGGCAGACCCACCCGCCCCACAGGGCGCAGGGAGATTTGTGGGAGGTAGTACAGGGGTCTTGGAAGCAGGGACTCCACCCGAACCTCCCGCCCTGTCGGGCGCAGGGAGATTGGTGGCATTGACACATAGCTGGGGCAAAGGAGTGGGCATGAATGGCTCTCCCGCCCTGCAGGGCGCAGGCAGGGTCATATCATGCCACACTCCATTCACTGTGTGTTCTAATACATTTAAATCTCCCGCCCAGCCGGGCGCAGGGAGAAGAGGATCCACTGGGGGCAGTGTCACTGGCGCCAAGTCCTCAGCGGAACCGCCGTCCAGGAGGCTAGAGCGGGCGGCCGCTGAGGAGATGCGCACACGAGACCTCCCCCGCTTCGCAGAGGACCTCCGCGCCGCCGACCGGGGACCACCAACCACCGCCGACACCCCGCCCGCCGCGTGAGCGGGCTCAGGTAAGGCGGCGGGCAAATCGCGGCCAGGGAGCGCCTCAGCTCCGGCCCGACCACCAGGCAGGACACCGCTAGCGGAGGGGGCAGTGCTGGCGACCGCCCGAACGGAGCCCTGCACGGAACGAGGGCTCCGCGAGCGGCCCGCACGGGGAGAGCGGGTAGCCTGAGGCAAGGGGGGGGAACTCCGAGAGGGGCCCCGGCGGTGACGGGAGGAGGTGCCGCGCTTCCCATCTGAAGAAGCACAGGCACCCGAGGAAGCCGGGCGGTGAGGGGGGCAGGGATCATATGATTGTCCCGCAGGGGCTCTAGTACTGGGGCTCAGCCGAGAAGGCGGGCGGGCCCGCCTCCGGGCCCTAAGTTCCACAGGAGGTTCCGCAGGCGGGGGGTGAGGAGCAGGAGGGGCAGATGGAGCAGGTCCCTGGGATAAGAGGGAAAAAAGCCAGTCGGCCTGACCCAGAAGAGCCAGCTCACGGACCTTGGCCAAAAGGAGCTCGGTGTCCATGGCTGGAGGCACAGGGTCAGCAGTCAGGGTCAGCTCTTCCACGGATCTTCCAGAAGGATCCAGAATTTCTGGGCGCGGCACTTTTGTTGAGCTCAGGCCCAGCCCCCCCCGCACCCCCCACCAATCTTTAATGACCTTCTGGTCACTTTGACCCGCCCTGGACATGCCCCCATCAGTCAGGGCTCTCTTTCCCTATGGGGGTCAAGAGGCCTTCATTGGAAAGCTGGAGCATAGGCAAGGATTTGTGTCTTTAGTTCCGCTTTAATCAAACGCATTGGTTGTAAATATAAGGTAGTGTATAATTTTATTAGACTTGCTGTATAATATGCAAAGGATACAGGGGCGGAATGACCATTCCGCCACTCGGGCCCCATCAGGGTTGCCAGCCTCAGTAAAACCAGGGACAGTATGTAAAACTCTGTGTTTTTTTTACATCTGTCTCTGAAATGTCCCTTACCGACATCCTTTTGGTCTAAAAATCCAGAGATTATTTCTGCCCCACCTCTCCAGTACCTTCTCAGCCAATAGAAACCTGTCTGTGTATACTGTGTGATTGTATACTGTGCGTGTGTATACTGTGTGGCCCCATAATCTCTGATTGCCTGGGGGCCCCATAATCTCCTATTGCCCGGGGGCCCCATGAGTTGTCAGTCCGCCCCTGAAAGGATACTTGTGGTCTGGCAGATTTTTGCACTTGTATTATGTCTATGCACATATGATATCTCATTCTACATGCCAATCCCGAGCCATGCCTTTTTGGAGGGTTGAAGAAAGACCAGGTTACCTACCTAAAATTGGCAAGAACGTTCTATGAGAAAAGGCTTTCAAGCATATCGGATATGGTGTCCATAGAATTATTGAGACTCAGATAGAAATGAACGGATATACAGTATACATACATACACTTTATTATATTTTGCGTTCTTACAGATCACCTTTACTCCTGTGGATATGGAAGCTGTACCTTTGGCAGAGAAGTCCGATCTTTTAACTCCAACCAAGCAGTGGTATGTCTAATTAATTCCATTGCTTTTACTTTATTATTTAAAGTGGTATTAAACCCAAAACCTAAAATGGAATATATTGCAGCTTACCAATCATTGCATGTGATGGCTGCGTTAGTTTTTTGCTTTTTTCCCTTTGTTTTCACCTGGTGATCTGGCTAGTAACACATCTTCTGTATTAGCCCCCGTACACACGGTTGGAAATTCTGACCACAAAATCCGTCGGATTTTTACCGACAGATTTTGTCAGACACTGGTGTTGCATACACACGGTCGGACAAAGTTGTCGGAAAATCTGATCATTCTGAACGTGGTGACATTCGTTGCGTACGACAAAACTATGTAGAGGCTAGTAGCCAATAGCTTTGGTCTCGTAATTTGATCTGAGCATGTTTGGCACTTTGTCCGTCGAAATTCTCTACACACGATCGGAAAAAGTCCGATCGGATTTTGTTGTCGGAAAATTTGAGAGCAGGATCTCAATTTTTTCCGTCAGAATTTCCGTCAGATGGAGCCCACACACGGGCGGATTTTCCGACAACATGGTCCGATCGGACATTTTCCGTCGGAATTTCCAACCGTGTGTACGGGGGCTTAGAGTGCTACCACTCTGGATGGAGGAGCACAGGACACACAGTGGACAGCAGCATTGCCAGTCTGGGCAGATGTTCTAGAAGATTTAAATACACTAATGCATTGAAACCAAACTCTAGCTAACACTTTATAATCAGTTACAGTAAACTGTTTTTTTTTTTGGTTTTGGGATAAAGGTTTTACATAAATAAGAGCTGATCATTGTAAGCTCCCATGGCAGTGGTAAATGGTTTGCCCCATCCCTGTAAACTGATACATCTGGAAAAGGGCTTGTTCTTTTGAAAAACAAACAAATAGAAGAAAAAAAAGGCTAAAAAAAAAAAGAAGACTAATGCAGCCATCACATCTAATGCCCCGTACACACGGTCGGAATTTCCGACGGAAAAAAATGTCCTATCGGACCATGTTGTCAGAAAATCCGACCGTGTGTGGGCTCCATCGGACTTTTTCCATCGGAATTTCCGACGGAAAAAGTTTGAGATCCTACTCTCAAATTTTCCGACAACAAAGTCCTATCGGACTTTTTCCAATCATGTGTAGCGAATTCCGACGGACAAAGTGCCACGCATGCTCAGATCACATTACAAGACCAAAGATATTGGCTACTAGCCTGTAGGTAGTTCCGTCGTACGCAACGAACGTCACCACGTTCAGAATGATTGGATTTTCCGACAACTTTGTCCGACCGTGTGTATGCAACACCAGTGTCGGACAAAATCCGTCGGAAAAAATCCGACGGATTTTGTGGTCGGAATTTCCGACCGTGTGTACGGGGCATAAGAATTGGTAAAATGCAATATAATAAATGTTTGCTTTTGGGTTTAACGGAATAAAATGAAATATGCATAGCACCCACCTAGCTTTTTCTTACTTGTTCTGACTGCTGAAATTCAGCGGCTATTGGTTACTGCACTTTGCACATTGTTATTGTGCTCTGCGTCACCCAATTACTCAGTTAGTATAGAATATTACAATTCATCACTCATCACATTTTAATCCAAGGTCAAACATTACTGGGATCTGTAAAATGAAAAGTATGCTAGGTTTATCTACAAGTACATCATATTAAACATGAACAAAAATAAGGACATTTATGGCCAGGCATAAGGTAGTGGAAAGGTCTTGCATATATAGAAACACAGATTGGTGATAGCAGATACCTGGCTCATCTAGCCTGTCCATGAATTTTTACTCCTCTAAACAGACTTGTGTTTATCCAATGCAGATTTCAATGACTGTACACCTGTACATGTAAAGCCAACTCCGGGAAATCTGAAAATGTCCACTTGCAGTGGGGCTACACTACACCTGCTCTGCAAGGATTAACTGCTAGTTTAGGTCTCGGCCAGAGTAAAAACATTTTACTTACTCAGTCCTCTGCCCCTCCGGCAAGCTGCACTCCTTCATGCTCTGGCGGTGGACTGTCCCTCAGCGCCTTCACGTCCAATGTGTCTATGGGAATGTTTGACCATTCTTCCAGAAGCGCATTTGTGAGGTCAGGCACTGATGTGGACGAGAAGGCCTGGCTCTCAATCTCCACTCTAATTCATCCCAAATGTGTTTTATCGGGTTATTAGGGTTGTGGGAACAGTTTGGGGATGGCCCCTTCCTGCTCCAACATGACTGTGCACCAATGCACAAAGCAAGGTCCATAAAGACATGGATGAGCGAGTTTGGGGTGGAGGAAATTGACTGACCTCAACCCGATAGAACACCTTTGGGGTGAATTAGAGTGGAGACTACCAGCCAAGCCTTCTTGTCCAACATCAGTGCCTGACCTCACAAATGCGCTTCTGGAAGAATGGTCAAACGTTCCCATAGACACACTTCTAAACCTTGTGGACAGCCTTCCTAGAAGAGTTGAAGCTGTTATAGCTGCAAAGGATGGGCCAACTCAATATTGAACCCTTACGGACTTGGCATGCCATCAAAGTTCATGTGAGTGTAAAGGCAGGCGTCCCAATACTTTTGACAGTATAGTTATATGTTGGAGGAACTCTCGGCTCACTGATGTATTGGTAAAGCTGAACTCCAGCCGGGCCTTCAGTCTTTCACAGCTGTACAGCTTCATCTCCTGTACTGAAATTACTTACTTTGATTTCACTGCACTCAGTGGACTTCTTAGGCCGCGTACACACGAGCGGACTTACCCGTGGGATTATCCGCCGGACAATCCGCCCGTGTGTGGGCTCCGGCGGACTTCTTCCTCCCAGAAGTCCGGCGGACAAAGTTTTAAGTTTAGACTTAAAATTGTCCGCTGGACTCGGCAGTCCGGCGGACATTCCCGCCGTCTGTGTGCTAGTCCGCGGGAATTTTGAAATGAACAGACTTGCCTCACACACGGAGGAAAGTCTGTTCATTTAGAACGTGACTCCAGGTAGACGGGACTAGCGAAGGCAGTCAATGCCGCTGCGCTAGCCCCGTCACCTGGTATGGATTTAAAGGGGAATCCCTATGCCAAAAAAACGGCGTAGGGGTCCCCCCCAAATCCATCTCAGACCCTTATCCGAGCACGCAGCCCGGCCGGTCAGGAAAGGGGGTGGGGACGAGCGAGCGCCACCCCCCTCCTGAGCCGCACCAGGCCGCGTGCCCTCAACATGGGGGGGGGGGCCATGCCCCCCCACCCCAAAGCACCTTGTCCCCATGTTGATGAGGACAAGGGGCCTCTTCCCGACAACCCTGGCCGTTGGTTGTCGGGGTCTGCGGGCGGGGGGCTTATCAGAATCCGGGAGCCCCCTTTAATAAGGGGGCCCCCAGATACCGGCCCCCCACCCTATGTGAATGAGTATGGGGTATGATGTACCCCTACCCATTCACCTAAGGAAAAAAGTGTAAATAAAATTTAAAAAAAACGACACAATTTTTAAAAATATTTTATTGCACAGCTCCGGGGGTCTTCTTCCATCTTGGGGGGTCTTCTCGCCGGACTCCTCCGCTATCTTCTGCTCTTTTACTAGCTCTTTCACTAGCAGAGGATCCCGGCTTTCTTCTTCGTCGCCGCCGTCGTCTGGGGGTCTTGTTTTCCGACTTCGGGGGTCTCTTCTGTTCTTGCCGGTGGCCGGGGCTTCTGTTGCCGTCATCGCTGTCTCCGCTGCTGCCGCCGCCTTCTGCCGCCGCCTTCTGCTTCTTGTTCTTCTTTCTTCATCCGATTTTGACACGACGCTCTCTCTGGCCGTAATAAGGGTATGAGATGGATTTGGGGGGGACCCCCACTCCCCTTTAAATCCATACCAAGTGACGGGGCTAGCGCGGCGGCATTCACAAGTGAAAATCAGGTACAGCCAACATAATTAAAGATATCCCTTGTTTGTATGGGGTCCTAACAGACACAAACTGGCATGGCAGGCGATAAAAAACCCAACTGACCTGGGAGGTATATCATTGCTGGATTTCAACATATACTATATTGCGTCCCAATTATCACAACTATACCACATTGACAAGACAGACAGAGAGAGGTTCCTCCAGCTAATGTGCCCCAAGTGGGCCAGATACACTAAAGACCCAATTTATGCGATAACAATAGGCACCGAAAATACTGGTTTACGGAGTGGTGAGAAGGCCCTGTTGCATCAATACAGACGCATATGGGACATTGCCTCCGCTAAACTAGAGATTCCTCAACATAACGACTTCACCCCATTATGGCACAACAAGACCCTACTCGAATTCTGGCAAATCCCTGATGTGGATCGCTGGTCCATTCATGGCATCTTCTATCTACATCATTTAATTACGAATGGGACCCTAAAAACCTTTCACACACTCAAAGAAGAATACAATCTTCCCAATCACATGTTCTTTAGATATCTACAAATCAAACATGCAACCAAACTCAATTCCCATCATCCCCCCCTCAGCCAGCTTCGAATGTCATCATGGCAATAGTCAAAGACACAGATCCTCAAAAACTAATATAAGAATTTTATAACATACTCTCCATCCCAGTAGCAACTTAAATAGCTTATGGCCTTAAGCCTCGCTGGTAAAGGGCGGTGGGGCCTATAGAGGACGAGGAACGGGAGGAAGCTCTGGAATTTTGTAAAGCGGCTTCGCTAAATCTCTCAGACAGACTGACTGACCCAAGTTTACATAATCCATCTCAGGGTAGCCACATACAGACACTCCCAGTCCACTTTGTGCCAAATGTGTGGAAGGGACAAGGGAGACAGGCACATTCATTCACTTATTGTGGTCATGCCCCAAAGTACAGGGACTCTGGACATAGATAGTGAGATTTCTTCATGACGACATGGGCTCTCCAGCCACGCTTGACCCAAAAATGTGCCTTCTAGGACTCTTGCCAGACTCGACCGACAGGTACACAAAGACATTTCTAAACAAGACGCTATTCATAGCACGAAAGGCAATAGCTAAGAAATGGATGAGGACTTGTCCCCCGAGCATTGCAGACTGGAAAGCAGAAATAAACTACACCCTCCCATATAAAAAATGTATATACACCAATAGAGGATGTCCTGAGAAATACTATAACATTTGGGACAGGTGGCTGCAGGAGTCTGATACTTGTTCATAGCCTGACTCTTACACTACTCAAGGCAAAGTTAACGGCAGGTAGATCGCCAAGCCCATGGGTAATAAAGCAAACCAAAAAGCACTGGCAAGAGGTAACTTTTTACTTAATTTATCTCATGCATAAGACATAATGTGATAACAACTGTTATTTGAAGCTTTGTATATGTACCATAACTGGAAATGTACACTATAACATGTATGCACTGTAAACAAAATAAAACTTGTTGATTTAAAAAAAAAAAAAAAGATATCCCTTGTTTGTACTTATTATACTATTTGATTTTTTACATTTTTTTTTATTCAGTGTGTTTTTTTATTATAATAAAAACATTCTAATGATAATGAATAATTCAAATTATTCTTCCTGAACAGGTGTACCACAGCTTACACAAGCAGGGAAGAGGCGGAGCGTTATGAGGCCACCTTGCCTTCTTATGAACAGATTCAGATTAAGGTGGAGGAACTTGGCGAACCTCATGGGAACCAGTCGATACCTTTTCCACAGCTTGTGCTGGTAGATATTTCACAGCCAAAGTTACAGGCCAAGGTGGAAGTACACAGGAATTCAATTGGTAAAGAAGAACATGCAGTCGTAGAAGCCAATTGGTGAGTAAGAATTTGTGTGTTTTTCCACTCTGCTTAATGGAAAATGCTCAGATTTGGCAAACAGACATAGAGGAATGTGTCTGTAGGTTTTACAGATCGTGCATTCCATTTTCCTACAGAATTCCCTATGGCAGCAAGAACCATATGAACATTTACCATTAGGCCTCATTCACGTGGGAGCTGTGGCCTGTACAGTGTGAACGAGTGCCTTGTTTATGCAGCTGGAATTCAAACAATCATTGCATCCCCATAGAGAACCATAGACTACCTCCACGCAGCACCTGGTGTCTCCCGTTCACATAGACAAGGCACTCATTCATGCTGTATGAGCCATAGCACCCATATGAATGAGGCCCTAACCATAATGGATACTATAAAAGCCTATTCAATCTACAAATCTTGAATTGTATTTGCTTACACTGGTTACCATTATGTTAAAACTCGTAGAAGTAGTGGAGCCAGGGCCAGATTTATACTTTTTCCTCCATACTTTGTGCCATCCCTTCTACCCTAAGCAACTATTGTGGGCACTGTTATCCCCAACATGTTCACCCACAAGACACAAAACTGCTTCACAGAAACAAACAATCATGGATGCAGTGAATTAAATATTTATTAACTGTATAAAAAAAATCAATTGCCCAAATAATATGACACGACCAGAAATCTGCAGAGACACAATCAGTGCCATGCTGATATAACCAGCGCCATGTTTAGAGAGACATTAACATCATCTGGCCCTGTCACCCCAGGCTTTTCTTTCCATCTCAATGCCATTGCTCAAACAGAAATTATTTTTGGGAATAGGAGAACTGGAGCTGTAGTAGAGGTCTAGGTGGGCAAGTGGTAGTAAGCTGTAGAAACAGAGAAAGGGTAGGATGGGGGTATTGCCTGACTGGCTAGGCCTAAAAGTAGCAGTGGCCAGCACAACCCTTAAAGTGGCCTGGGCAGCTACTGTATATGGCCCCTCATGGTCATGGTGCCCTAGGCCATGGTCTGCGTGGTCTAGTAAAATAATCCAGCCCTGAGTGGAGCAGATACTTAGTTTCATTCTCCTGGTGCAATATTAACAGGAAGAACTGTACAATATAGTGAAGTACTTTAGTACTGGCATGCAAATCCTAATCTGGTATATGGATAACAGCATGAAAAACTAAGTTTTGCATAATTTTACAACTTGATCTCCTAGTTATCAAATTCGATAAAAATAAATCTATAGGTCAAGTAGAGATGGACTTTAATAACCAGGTCTTGCTTTGTTTTTGTTCAGCATGTCTGCCCCTCTTGCCTGTCTAAAAGAAGAGACCACAGTGACAACATCGGATAAGACAAGCACCGGAAGTAGTGCGTCCTCTCTTCATAGCTGTGAGGACTGGCAGCCACAGAAGCATGATGTCGCTGTGCAGTTTGGAGGTCCTCTCTGTGGAGATGGATTTCATCTTATAGATGGTCCTGCGTGTGATGGAATAGTGATGATAGATGTGCCATTTTGTGAAGCCACCGACCCACACATGGATCAAGCAGGCCTACTTATTTCCAACCATAATGAAGATAACGCTGGTGAAGAAGGAGCAAAGGAAGCCTCCCTAACTCAGGGAGCTGCACAAGACCGTGAAGCAGATGACCTTTATTATGGAATGAAAGACCAAAGTGAAAATCTAATGAAGGGGTTTGATTCTGATTTTGAACACTAACTTTAGCATGATTTCTGATTCCGAGATGAGATAAACAACACAACATGGAGTATAAAACTGAGGGAACAGTCTGTATTGTCTATAGCAACAAGCCAGAATCCAGCTGTCTCTTTTAAAGTAAAGGTTACAAAAATGAAAGAAGGCATCTAAAGGGTTGATAATGACAACACGGGATCGTTTTGCCCAGTTGTGTCAGAATCTGAACCAGAACAGTCCAGTGTTAAAAGAACACTTGTATTTCATAAAGTTTTAGACATTACAAAACATGGTTAATGCAGTAAAAAACTTTGCTGCCCGGGCTCTATAAAGGAAACAAAAACCTCACCCACTTTGTGCCAGTTGTCATGAGATAATCAGATTGTAGTTTACTACAAACAGGACACATTAAGATACATTTGGCCAATGTAACAATGTATAGCTGAATTGAATATCTGATTGGTTAGTCAGAGAAATCGCAATTCATTATAAATGAGTGCCATGTAAACAAAGTGGCTAGTTAGAATAGCTAAATAAGAAAAAAAGAAAATTACATGGGGTTTCCCCCCATAATTCATACAAGGCCATTTAGGTCTATATGGATTTTAAGGGGTAATTCTTGCAAAGGAAAAAGAAAAGGTATAGGGGCCCTCCAAATTCTATACCAGACTTTTTGGGACTGGATTTGGGTATGGATTTTAATAGGAAACCCTGTGCAGAAAAAAAAAAAAAAAAACAGGTTCTCCCCCCAGACACTGAGCTGTGCATGCAGTCTGCCTGGCCAGCAAAGGTGGAATGAAAGTGCTGTTCCTGCCCCTTTTGAATAATACCACACCGACATGCCCTCACCATGGTACCTTGCAAGCACTTTGTCCCCATGTACTGTAGATGATGGCAAGGGTCTTTTCTCCACAACCCTAGCCTGGTGGTTGTGGGAGCATTAACAATAAGGGGGCACCTAGATACCAGCCCCCCTTCATGTGAATGTTTAAGGGGTACATGTAGGGGTATGGAATTTAAGGGGGGGGGTGCCACACTGTTTTTTTTTTTTAACAATAAGGGGGCACCTAGTACCCAGCCCCTTTCATGTGAATGATTAAGGGGTACATGTAGAGGTATGAAATTTAAGGGGGAGGGGGCGTCACACGTTTTTTTTGGTTGGTTGTTTGTTTTGTGTGGGGTTTTCCTTAAAACCCAGAACACCAGACCTGAGGGACCTTTATAAATATAAATGGAATCTACTTATCTACTTAAAAATTAACAAAAACAAAATGTGATTTCATCAAAATGGGGGAAAAAATTTGGTCAACCTGAGAAGACTAATGTTTGCATACATTAATCTAATGTTATTTTAGTAATGTTTTAACAAATAATTAAATGTTTACATGCAGAATGGCCCTATATGGTAATGCTGACATTTCACAAGTCGATACACATCCATGTGATCTTAATATGCTAAATTTATTAATGCGATTTTAATATATGTTGTGTCACCAAAACCTCCTGGGAGACTGTTCCTTGCCTTGGGGGCACACAGAATATTTTCTAAATATTAAGATTATAAGCATCAGCATGCAATCACACATTTTTTGTGGAACACTAGCTTTCATCAAGCTTAGAATATAAGAGTGTACAGTTGGGGGGGGGGGGGGGGTGAAGCCCACATACTGTGATGGAATTTCATCTCTCCAAGGCAAGGCAAGGCAAGGCAAAACAAAACAGGCCTTGGGCAGCTACCAAGGCTTCCAGATTATCTTTTGGTGGGTACCGTCTGTCAAAGCACTACAGTTTGGGTTCCAAGCCAAAAATTCAGATGCACAAGTTTTTAAATAAGCAGAAAATAGCAGACTATCCGCCAGGGAGTGAATGGAAAAACCCTCTCTTTTTTCCTTATATTCCATTAATGTGATCATATTTTTGTGTTTGTAATGGAGAAATTATTTATAGGCAAGCTCATAACTATATCATTTTGAAGTTGCATATCTTTATTTAACAATAAGCAGTGCAGCAGTTAAAATAAATTTACAAAACATTTGTAGTTTATCACCACAATTCCTGTTTAGCCCTTGGGGAGTCCCAAGTAGGGTGCAGTCATTTGGACTAATTATTGTGAGGCCCCCTAAGGTCTACTTTAGATATCAGTCTTCTGTGGATCTGAAGGCAAAGAAAACCCCAGGTCCTGGACCTAGCCATGGTAGGAGGCCTTCTTCATCCTACCCTAAAATGCATGATGACATCAGAGAGCTGTGACTGGTTGAACAGCAAAATAAAGCAGCTGTAGGCTGCATTCACACCTGAGCGTAGCGGAACGAGCGTTTTTACCACCGTTTTGTCGCGCGGATTTGGGCATTTTTGCGCGTTTGCATACAGCGTTTTCAGGCGTTTTATTAACTTCATCGGTTTTTTTGATAGCCAATAGGAAAAATGATCATCTCTTTCATCATTTGTTGCTATGTTTTTAGATTTTTTTCATCTGCTTCCTGGGTGAATACTGTAGGAAAAAAAGCTATTTAAAATCACTTGCGGCTATAATGAATTGTCGGCTCCCATAATAAAGAGAACAGTCATTCATTGAAAGTCATTGATAAAAAAAAAAAAAAAATAAAAAGTGTGGGGGTTCCCCCAAATTCAATTACCAGGCTCTTCAGGTCTGCTATGGATATTAAGGGGAACCCTACGTCAAATAAAAAAAAAAATGATGTGGGGTTCCCCCTAAATATCCATACCAGACCCTTCAGGTCTGGGATGGATTTTAAGGGGAACCCCGCACCAAAAAAAAAATGGCATGGGGTCCCCCTCAAAATACATACCAGACACTTATCCGAGCACGCAACCTGGCAGGCCGCAGGAAAAGAGGGGGGACGAAAGCGCCCCCCCTCCCTTCTGAACCGTACCAGGCCACATGCCCTCAACATTGGGAGGATGCTTTGGGGGTCTGTGACCCCTCAAAGCACCATGTCCCCATGTTGATGGGGACAAGAGCCTCGTCCCCACAACCCTGGCCATTGGTTGTGGGGGTCTGTGGGCGGACGGCTTATCGGAATCTGAAAGCCCCCTTTAACAAAAGTACCCCTACCATTTCACCAAAAAAGTGACAAAAATTTTAAAAATGACAGGAGACGGTCTTTGACAATTCCTTTATTAAATTCTTCTTTCTTCTGGTCTTCTTCCTTTCTTCATCCTTCTTCCATCTTTTTCTTCCCCCGATCCGCTTCTTCCTGCTCTGGTCTTCTCGTCCGGCATCTTCTTCCACGGCGTCGGCGTCCCTTCTTCTGTGTCAGGCCACTCCGCGCAATGGGAGGCTCCCGCTGTGTGAGGCTTCGCTCCGTCTGACAGTTCTTTTATAACGGAGGGCGGGGCTACCTGGTGACCCCACCCCCCTCTGATGCACGGGGACGTCATGGGGACTTCCCTATGGTTTCTGCATGACGTCAGAGGGGGGCGGGGCCATCCCCGCCCCCTCTGACGTCATGGGGAAAGCCATAGGGAAGTCCCCATGACGTCCCCGTGCATCAGAGGGGGGTGGGGTCGCCGTCCCCGCCCCCTCTGATGTCATGGGGAAAGCCATAGGGAAGTCCCTATGACGTCCCCGTGCATCAGAGGGGGGCGGGTCACCAGGTGGCCCCGCCCTCCGTTATAAAAGAACTGTCAGACAGAGCAAAGCCTCACAGAGCGGGAGCCTCCCATTGAGCAGAGCGGCCCGACACAGAAGAAAAGACGCTGACGCCGTGGAAGAAGATGCCGGACGAGAAGACCAGAGCAAGAAGCGGATCGGAGGAAGAAGAAGATGGAAGAAGATGGAAGAAGAAGATGAAGAAACCGAAAGATGAAGAATGGAAGAAGACCAGAAGTAAAATTATTTTAATAAAGGAATTGTCAAAGACCGTCTCCTGTCATTTTTAACATTTTTGTCACTTTTTTGGTGAAATGGTAGGGATACTTTTGTACCCCCTTACCATTTCACACAGGGGGGAGGCCGGGATCTGGGGGTCCCCTTGTTAAAGGGGGCTTCCAGATTCCGATAAGCCCCCCGCCCGCAGACCCCCACAACCAATGGCCAGGGTTGTGGGGAAGAGGCCCTTGTCCCCATCAACATGGGGACATGGTGCTTTTAGGGGTCACAGACCCCCAAAGCATCCTCCCAATGTTGAGTGCATGTGGCCTGGTACGGTTCAGGAGGGAGGGGGGCCGCTCTCGTCCCCCCCTCTTTTCCTGTGTCCTGCCAGGGTTGCGTGCTCGGATAAGGGTCTGGTATGGAACGCAATTTTTGGTGCGGGGGTTCCCCCTAAAATCCATCCCAGACCTGAAGGGTCTGGTATGGATATTTAGGGGGAACCCCACGTCATATTTTTTTTTTAATTTGACGCAGGGTTCCCCTTAATATCCATAGCAGACCTGAAGGGCCTGGTAATTGAATTTGGGGGAACCCCCACTTTTTTTTTTTTTTTTTTTTTTTTATCAATGACTTTCAATGAATGACTGTTCTCTGTACCTATTTCACTTGAGCAGATGCAGCGACAAAAGACTAGACGCTTGAATCGAGCGTTTCCATTAGTTTCTATGGGGATACAAACGCCCAAATCTGCCCGATTTGAGCTTCAGTCGTAGGGCTTCAGGCGACATGGAGTGGAGATGTGAACCATCTCCATAGAGAATAATGTATTTTTTCCCCTCTAGCATTTTGTAGCTTCAGGCTTCAGGCGACAAAACGCTTCTTCCCTCACTGGCCAAACAAGCGTTTACCCATGCAGACCCCACCGCATGAGTACATTTATAAGTTTAGGTAATTTTTTTTTTAAATCAGCACAAGGGACCAGGGGTAGACTGACAACTCATGGGGCCCCCGGGCAATAGGAAATTATGGGGGCCCCAGGCAATCGGAGATTATGGGACCACACAGTATACACACACACAGTATAAAATCACACAGTATACACATACATGTACACACAGTATACACAGACATGTTTCTATTGGCTGAGAAAGTACTGAAGAGGTGGGGCAGCTATAATCTCGGGATTTTTAGACCAAAAGGATGTCGGTAAGGGACATTTCAGAAACAGATGTAAAAAAAAATGATTTTTACATACTGTCCCTGTATTTACTGAGACTGGCAACCCTGATGGGGCCCCCTAGTGGCCCGGGGCCCTCGGGAAGTGCCCGAGTGGCCGAATGGTCAGTCCGCCCCTGCAAGAGACCATACTTTTATTTAAACAGAAATGTCCCTTGTGCTGTGCTATCTATTCTAATTGAAATCTGCAGTCTTCTGCTCAACCAATACCCCTGCAGCTGGTGTTGCAGAGGTTACAACAAGCGCTGGTCATAGGCACCTGTCAAGAGTGGCAACTATGCCCACCCTTTCCACCCCCTCCCCCATTCATAGAAGCTGTACTGTAGCTTGAGTTAATGAAAAGCCCTCTATGAATGGAGAACAGGCAGATGAATGAAAGGTCCCTCATTCATACATCGCTTTTCATTCATAGAAGCTGTGGTACAGCTTCTGTGAAGGGGGGAGGGCGTTGGAAATGGTGGGCAAAGTCAGCGCTCTTGACGAGTGCCTGTGCCAGGTCCCCGGTACCACTGTAGATTATCGCTGTTGGGTTAAACAGTGGGGCAGAGGATTTTGGATTTTAACTAGGACAACCAACACCAGAACAAGGGACAATTGTCATTAAATGTAAGTACCGCCCCTTGTGCTGATTCTTCTTTTCAAATTAGGCTTTAAAAGCAGCCTAGAGTTGGGTCTTCAGATTAGCTTGGTATGAGCTTGGGCACTATAAAGGAGGTTGCCCAATCAGATTCTAAAGTGTTCGGCCAGTTTAAGAGAACTTGCCGCTTTCGTAACATCATGGCATTAGGTCACCTGTGTACTGTAGCACCTCAGCCACGTCAAATGGTCACATGACAGTTTGTTAATATACTACGAATGTGATAAGAATGAATAAATTATACGTGTGAAAGTAGGTTATGGGAATTCTGTTTTATTCATAAAGACCTTAGTGTGGTATAATAATTTTCTAGTCCCTTATCAGCTGGGACATGTCAAAATTCATGCTTTATCTGCTAATGATGAGACTAGGATTTAATGTGTATTATGTGGTTCTCTGTGGTTGAATGAACTTCTGTTGCGGAAGGAACACATGGAGCCGCTCTGATAGGGAGTGTTTTGATCTGAGATAATCTATAAACAGTCTCTCATTAAACCTGTGTTCATAATAAACATGGAACTGACCAGGCACTGCCCTTCATGCTAGGTTGAATGGGATGTTGAAGGTGAAGGGACTGGAGAATAGGCTGCCAATGTGGAAACATTAAAGCTACAGCAGGAAAATAAATTAAATATTATTTCTAAATATAAAAGTGGCGCTGTCATTACAATTCACCCTTCATGTTAATCCATAGGGCTCATCAGCAATGCCAAATCACATTATTATTGGCATACAATTTTTTATGTCATCATCATGTCATAACCAGTCCTGGATGGAGTAGGATTTATATCTCTAGCACCACATACCAAATTGTAAATATCTAGTACAAAAGAATGGGGATTTTAAAGGTGCTGATTAATACACAAATATTGTTAAAATGTAACCATTTTTTTATTTCATGTTTAAATTAAAAATATTTAGGGCTGTTACTGATTAAAATTTTCATGTTCGTTTTTTTTTTTTATCGACTTATTTCGATTAATTATAACGCACATACAAATCCAACTACTTTTAGCTGATCTCCTTGCATTGCAACTCCGCATTAGTCAGTGGTAAATGTGGTATACATTATATACAATCACCCGACAATAGTTAGTTTCCACAAAATAAATACGTTTTGAATTCAAACTGTAGCACTGACGTAAGTAATTTTTTTTTCCACAGTAGCGTGACAATCCCTCCACCTCTGGTCTAACTAATCACTCTCACCTTATGGCATGGACCCCTGTGCAGACAGGTGGTCATGCAAGCGGGTATCAAAAGGGTTAACACGGAACATAAACTTCTCTCATGTCTCCTTAGATCTCAGCAAGGACGCCAGGTCATGGGTAGAAAGAAAAGATCTAAGTGCTCACCGCTTAAAGCGTGGTTTCACCTAAAAAAAATTTTTTTTTTAAAAGTCAGCAGCTAAAAAAAAAGTCGCTGCTGACTTTTAAAAAGTACACTTACCCTCCCAGAGCGCCCGCGATGTCGTTGGTGGAGGCCGAGATGTCCCTCGGCTATCTGGATCCACCGCCGCCATCCTGAGTAAGGGAAACGGCTTCTCGTTTCCTACTGCGCATGCACGAGTCGGCGCGCGGCCTACTTCGCATGCGCGAGTCGGCGCGCAGCCAACTGCGCATGCACGAGTCGTATTTGTGAATGGGGAACGCGGTGTGTTGTGGGACACAGTTCCCACAACACACCGCGCCCCATTCACCTGAAGACGGAAGAAGAGAAGATCACCGCGGTGCTGGAGGAGGCAGATTAGGACGATCTGCCTAGCAACAGCCATTTCTGGTAAGTAAAAAAAAAACATTTTTTTTTATTTATTTTTTTTAAATTGTTACTAACATTCTCCCAAGTTTTTATTTTCAGGGTGTCCCACAACTTTAAGTATAAGATTTAATTTTTGTGTTCAAACTACTCACATAAAGATGATAAAAACACAGCATGTAAAGCCGACAATCATGTTAGTTCCGTAGGGCAGCAGCGGATGATGTCATGCGTAGCTCCTCCCCCGTACGTGTTACATTCAATCAGAACTTCGACGTCACCAGACTCCTCCCCCCTTCCCTTCGTTAGCAGACGGAGGCACTTGGGGAAGGGGGAGGAGTCCGGTGACGTTGATGTCCGTGACGTCACCGGATCTCCGATGGAACTCCCTGAAGACCCGGAAGCTGGTGGAGAGGTGAGTACTGATCAAAAGAATTTTGAACGATCAAAAAATTAATCGATTAATCGAGAAATTAATCTTTAATTTCCACAGCCCTAAAAATATTCATTAAAACCAAGAATCTAATTTTTTTCTGATCAACAACATAGTTTACATATTCCAATCTCGACATGTTTTGCCAAAAGTTTTTGGCTTCTTCAGGAGTTTATGCATCAATTTGAACTGTATGAGAGACTAGCTACAAAAAAAAACTAAACTTATATAATAATATTTATATACAAAGCAATTTCAAACAAACATTTCAATCAGATATATTTTACACTTGTCTTTATATATTTGCATTGCACATCCAATAACATGCTTTGCATTGGAAATATATAAGGACACGTGTAAAATATAGCTGATTGAAATATTTGTTTCAAAATTGCTTTGTATATGAATATTATTATATAAATAGTTTTTTTAATGTATATTTTTTTGTAGATAGTCTCTCATACAGTTCAAATTAATTCATGAACTCCTGAAGAAGCCGAAAACTTTTGGCGAAACATGTCGAGATTGATGTATCTATTGTAACATGGAATATGTAAATTATGTTGTTGATCAGAACAAATGCGATTCTTGATTTTAATGAATATTTTCATTTGAAATTAAGTAAAAATTGGTTACATTTTAACAATATTTGTGTATTACTCTTTGGAATAAAAAAAGCCTAGGCAGTGTTGGCCACATGGTCTCTGGCTACTAGTGATAAGCTTGGTTTTCCAGCTTGTGTTCGGTCCAAATCCAAGTTCATGCAGAAATTCCTTGTCATTGCTGGGCCAATGAGCTGTTAGCGTGAGAGTCTTAAGGGTTTAAAGTTTTACAACCACTTTAAGTGGCCCATAGATAACTTTATCAGCAGGCTGATAAAAAAAAAAGATTCCTCCATCCACACAATCGAGGTGAATAGATGTCCCCCGCAGCTTTGTATTCTGACAGAGGGACTTCTCTGCTGCCAGAATACACTGCTCAGCACCTGCAGCTGCTGACCAACAAAAGTTTTCCAACATTCCTGTTCAACAGAAGTCGATCTAACAATTGATTCTGTCCAATTTATTTATTACAGGTACATACTGTAAATAGCACCAACAATTTACGCAGCACATTACAAATATAGATTTTACTGTACATTCACATCAGTCCCTGCCCTCAAGGAGCTTATAATCAAAGGTCCCTAAATCACATTCATACTAGGGTAAATTTAGATAGGAGCTAATTACCCTACTAGCAAGTTTTTGGATTGTGGGAGGAAACCGGAGTACCCAGAGGAAACCCACGCAGGCACAGGGTGAACATGCAGGCTCCAGGCATGTAGTGCCGTGGTTGGGAATTGAACCGACAACCCTAGTTCTGCTAGGCTGGTCCCTGCTGAACTGTTCAAATTTCGATCCATCCATGGCCATCTTTGCTCTATTTTTGTAGCCTTGTAGCTAGTAAAAAAGTACAAAATACACAATTCTGTCTTCAGAAGTTTGCTAAGCCTATTTGCACTAGCCAGACTTCCTAGGTGGTCAGACTAGATTTTGCAGGTTGATGGAGCGCTCTACAATGTTTGGATGCCCTGAGGGTGATCAGATTGTGTGTGAGCGCCTTCTAATCTGTAATAACATCATTCTGGTCACAAGCTCACATTATTGAAGCCAGAAGCAACCAGGTAACTAGCATTTTCAGAAGTAGGTCATCAGTGGGAGCCATTATAATTTTCTCTTAGTACAGGAGTTCATTGAGATGAATATTTGTGAACAGATTGTGAGCCCAAGGAAAAAATAGCCAAGTTCCGGCTCTACGGACTGATTTCTCTGCTGACGTCTGTCTGCATATGTTTAACTCCAATGCAGTTGTTTCTACATAGCCAAGACTTTACAGCTGAGAATTTTATTTTACTTTATAATCTTTTTAATAAATAATCACTGCTATATCTTCAATAAAATGTGGGTATTTTTGTAGAAAAATACATAACTCATCAGTCGTTCATTCCTCTGCCTTTATGGTAATTTTCTGCAACCATACAGAATTACATTTAAATTTTATGGCTTTGCTCCTAATTGCAGCTTGGGGCAATGTCTGAAAATGTTAATAAGCCCTCTCATCAAAAAAAAAAAAATGGTACTGTGTGCCCTTTGAAGGCTGTCATTTCTTGGCATTCTGTTTCCTTAAAATCCTGTCTCTCTGTTTCCAATTTTCAACTGGTTACACCACCTTGCAAGGTCCAATGGAGCTCTTCCGTAGCCACCACTGCATGCTCATCTCCAACAGGGACTACAGCCAGACCTCCCATCTCTATGTGCAATGACACCCACAGACGAGCCAGAAGCCGATGACACTTTTTGACGTCATAATGTAGAGAATAAGATTTCCTTTCATTTGAGCCCAGTCTTGCCACACAGATTTACTCGAGGCCTGAGCAACAGTGGCGTACTAAGTGGGGGGCGGGGGGGCGGGCCGCACCGGGTGCCACACACTGGGGGGGTGTCAGGCTGGCGCCCCTCCTCCGCGATTGAAGGGTAGAGATTGCGGACTTAAGTACCGCAGCGGCGCGGTCACAGGCAGCGGCAGGTGAGGGGAGGGGGTGTTCGCCGCAACGATTTCCTTCTCTCAGTGGCTCTGTCTATCTGATTTGCCTCGGCTGTCTCATACAGCCGAGCAGAGTGAAGCCGCCCGCGGCGCCTCCCCCTCCTCCTTGTAGTCTGTCTACACGTGTGCTGCTGTGCATCATGCCCCTGATCATCACCCGACTCCCGAGGTACATTATGGGTCTGAGGGGGGGGGGGGGCTCTGCATTGTAGGGGGGGTCTGTATTCTAGGGGGGTCTGCACTGTAGGGGGGGGTCTGCACTGTAGGGGGGGTCTCCACTGTAGGGGGGGTCTGCATTGTAGGGGGGGTCTCCACTGTAGGGGAGGTCTGCACTGTAGGGGGGGTCTCCACTGTAGGGGAGCCTGCACTGTAGGGGGGTCTGTATTGTAGGGGGGTCTGCACTGTAGGGGGGTCTGCACTGTAGGCGGGTCTGTGTAACATGCAGGGGGTCCAGAGCTGTTAGGGGGGGGTGTCTGTGTAACATACAGGTGTCAAGAGATGTGCGGGGGCTGTGTAATGTAAAGGGGTGCAGGGTGCTGTGTAATGTAAAGGGGTGCAGGGTGCTGTGTAATCTAAAGGGGTCCAGGGTGCTGTGTAATCTAAAGGGGTCCAGGGTGCTGTATAATGTAAAGGGGTCCAGAGGTGAAGGGTGCTGTGTAATGTAAAGGGGTCCAGAAGCGCCAGGTGCTGTGTAATGTAAAGGGGTCCAGGGGTGCAGGGTGATGTGTAATGTAAAGGGGTCCAGAGGTGCAGGGTGCTGTGTAATGTAAAGGGGTCCAGAAGTGCAAGGTGCTGGGTAATGTAAAGGGGTACAGGGTGCTGTGTATTGTAAAGGGGTGCAGGGTGCTGTGTAATGTACACAGTAGTGACAAAGAGATATTTAAGGATGCAGAGGTATGCAGCGGGCTCAGTGGGGTGTTTTTACGTTTTAAGGTGGGGGGGTGCCAGATATAGGATCCGCCCCGGGTGCCAAATGCACTAGGTACGCCCCTGCTGAGCAATCCTCTTTTATTGTTCAGTTAGAGAAATCTTGACAAAGTCTTGAAAACTTTGTCAAAAACGCCCCCTTGCTTTGAGTGACAGGTGATTTACATATCTCCTGCACTAGCTAGGGTTGTCGGATCAATTCCCAACCACGGCACTACATGCCTGGAGCCTACATGTTCTCCCTGTGCCTTTGTGGGGTTTCCTCTGGGTACTCCAGTTTACATCCACTTTAAGTAGTATTAAACCCTCATTGAGTGCAGTAATAAAAACATTTTCCAGAAAACAATGTGTTAAAATTCTTACCCACAGCACTTGCGATTTACAACTTTCAACGCTGCTGGTTCTCGCTCTCTCATGACCGCTACCCTACACTTCCAGTTCTTACAGGATAGAATTGACAGTGGACAGTGCAGTCTCTGTTAGCTTGGAGAAGGTAGAGGAGGAGAAGGTAGCAGATCCTAGTCATCCTAGGCTAGGAGATTGCATGTTTCTATTGATGCACATGTAGGCAGATGCAGTCTACTTTCTCCAGTCAAGAGGAACATGGTTTCTCCATGGTTTCCTGGCTCACTGGGAAAGCGATCTAATTGGATGCTGCCACACCATGTGACTCTAGCAGCCATCTTGGGTCAGGCAGAGTCTTTTTAAGGCCCTGGCTCCCAAGTTTGTGGAGCATTTTGCAAGTGGGTAGAGTAGGGACAGGTAGCCTGCCTGGTAGGCACAGAACCAGTGGCAGGGAAAGGTTCCTGATGAGGAGGGAAAGCATAGAGCTTGCAACTTCTGACACTGAGGCTGCATTCACACCTGTGTGATTACCTGCTTGAAGCTCAAAAATGCTGGAGGAGAAAAAATCAATTATTCTCTATGGAGATGGTTCACATCTCCACTCCATGTCGCCCAATGCTCAAACAAGTTCTGGAGCTTTTTTTGTCGCTCAAATCTGGCATTGGTGTGTTTTTGGCACTTTTTTATTCTCATAGAAATAAATGAAAACGCTCCATTCAAACGTTTTTGTATGTATTTGGGCGTTTTTTGCGCGATTTTCTGCTCAAATTAAAAATGTGAAAAATTAAATTGTAATAATATATGAATAAATAAATGTAAAATAAATACACAAATAACTAAAAATCATCACAAATAAGTAAAAAAATATATATTAATATGTAATACTACATTAATAAATAATAATTAATCTCTAATCTTAAAAATAATATATATTATTATTAATAATAATAATAACAACAATAAACACCCAAACACGAACAAAAAAAATAAAGTAATAATAATATATTTTGTGTTAGGGTTAGGGTGTTTAGTTATTTATTATTATTTTATTTTTGAAGGGATAAGGGTTAAAGTTAGGGGTTAATTATTTATTGTTACTTAGTATTAATTTATTGAATTTATTTATCTTTTATTTATGATTTGTATTTATTTGTGTATTTATTTTTCATTTATTCTATTGTTATTATTCATATAATAATAAATAAAATGAAATAAAAATAATAAATAACCCTAACCCCAACTCCTAATCCTAACCCTAACCTGAATTGAACTCGAACCTCTTGCCCTAATGAAAAAACATTATAATAAATTAATAATTATAAAAGAAGAAATAAAAGCTAAGGGAAAAGCTAAAAAAGTTGAAATTCCTAGCAACAAATGATGCAACAGATAGTTTTCTCTATCTATCTAATAAAAAAACGCACCAAAACACACAAAAAAAACGCTCAAAGACGCTACGCTTACGTGTGAATGCAGCCTGACAGTTTAGCTGCATTCTGTTCTCTACACGCTGTTTGACCTGTGGGTCTTCCTGGATGGGCTGCCTTCCCAGCGGGTTAATTGTAAACTGTGTTTGCATTTTTTAAATACAAGCTCTTTCATCGCACTTGGACTGTGTGTTATTGCGGCCGCACCACGCTGCACCCCACTTACACGTAAAGTGTAGGGAGACACAGCTCTAGTTATTGCATTTAAGGATGACTCCATAGGATGCTGCAAGTGAAAGGAGCCACCCTGAAACAGGAAACCTGGGGCAGCAGTCATGGCACCAGCCTAAATTGGAACATAGGCAACGATTAACAGGTAAAGAAGCTGTTTAAGTGATTAAATCAGCTGCAGAAAATGCTTAAAACATGAAGGTTCAATATCACTTTAAGGTACTCCCCTACTCTCCTCCAAGGCAGTTGATTGCCAGCATCTTCAGGGACTCTATGGGGTGTAATTATAGAGATATTGCAGAGCTATTTGTCCTGTGAAACTGCATGTACTTTAGTTTTGTGTGAATATCGACAAAATTAAAGTTTACTGGGCTAGTTTCTCTCCGGGTCAAATGTTATTAATTTACACAAATTAAAGTGAAACTGTAAAATACTGCATTATGGCCAGAAGATGGGGCTGATGATTATAGGAAATACTTATTTACTATGATTGTCAGCCCCATCTAGTGACCACAGTGTGCTATTTTTCTGATTGACCCTATTCTGTAGAAATAAAAAACATTCAACCTGGAGATTAAATAGCCTAAAAAAACATTCATTTTTGCTCCTATCTGCAAACAAATTATTCACAGGATGGATAAATCTGCAATGTTTCATAAATACACCACTATTAGTCTTTATAAAGCTGGCCATACACTAAAAGTTTTCTCTTGTTCAGTCCCACGGGCTGAACAAGAGAAATTACTTGATTCCCCCATCTGTGCTAAACAGTTTGGATGAACATATTTGCAGTTTCGGTGTTCTGTCGATTTGGGCCCTCTGTCGAAAAGTGCCTACGCATGCGCAGAACGGAAGGAAGTTGCCGATCAGCTGGATCAGCCACACCTAAATCAATTTCTCCATTGACTGCTGGCTTTTGAATCTGATACAGGGACTGTTTGGGAAATTCTGACACCCATGGCTATCAGAAAACAGCCGGTGTTCTAATGATTTGTGCCCTCTGTCAAAAAGTGCCTGTGTATGCGCAGAACGGAAGGCCACTCCAGACGAGTTGCCGATCAGCTGGAATGACGTCACCATAGCGCATGCGCACATCGTAGGAGTTTTTTTTTAGATGGGAGATACCATTTCTCAGGCACAATTTGATGCTTTGCAAACACAGGAGGGACACCGTATTTGTCAAATTGTGCCTCGCTGTTGCGCCGCGCGTTTACAGCGAGGCACAATCCGACATCTACGGTGTCCCTCCGTTGTTTGCATAGCATTACTTTTTGCCTGAGAAATGGTATCTTCCATCTAAAAAAAACTCCTACGATGTGCGCATGCGCTACGGTGACATCACTCCAGCTGATCGGAAACTCATCTGGAGTGCCCAGGCACTTTTCAATGGAGGGCACAAATCGATAGAACACCGGCTACTGTTTTCTGATAGCCATGGGTGTCAGAATTCCCTAAATAGTCCCTGTATCAGATTCAAAAGCCAGCAGTCAATAGAGAAATTGATTTAGGTGTGGCTCGTAATCTTGACACGGCCACCCAAACTATTTTAATCCTAATTTTAGCTGACATTGCAGGAATCTGCTGAAATTCAATCCGTGGAAGGCCAGATTAAGAAATGTCACGCAAGTACATTGTTTCACGATCGGAAATTCGGCCAGCAAAAGACAGATGAGAGCTTTTGGTCGGAAAATGCGACCGTGTGTATGCTCCATTGGACTTGTGCTGGCCGAATTCCAGCCAGCAAAAGATTGAGAGCAGGTTCTCATTTTTTCGGTCGGAAAAAAATTCCTACACATGCTCGGAAACAATTTGACGCATGCTCGGAAGCATTGAACTTAATTTTCTCGGCTCGTCGTAGTGTTGTACGTCACCGCGTTCTTGGCGGTCGAAAGTTCAGCAAACTTTTGTGTGACCGTGTGTATGCAAGCCAAGCTTGAGTGGAATTCCGTCGGAAAAAACATCCAAGATTTTTCTGATGGAAAATCCGCTCGTGTGTATGGGGCATAAGACATGTAGTCCCAATAAAAGTGGTAATGTGACCTTTCTGTGAGTTGCTCATTGCTTGCTCCCCAACCCAACCAGAAGTTCAGGGAAGCGGCACTGAGCAGTCCAGAATGAGCAGGGTACCATAGTTCAAAATGTGCTTGGCCACATATTAGAAAAAAAAATATTGAGGAGTGTTTTCTTAATACTAGATGAGATCCATACCATCTCTTATGGTTTTTTCCTTCAGATCTAAAGAGGAAGTAAAATATGAGAAATTAGTTAACCAGTCTGCGATTTTAGTATAAACATTTCTATCACGGCATGGAATTTCTATGGTGTTTTCAGAAAAACAAAGGAAGGACAGAACTGAGAATGCACTTAGATTACACCTAACATGGAATTTTTTTAGATTTCACAGCCCTCAAACTCTCCCTCTATTAGGCTACTTTCACACTGGCAGCGCCGGCCGTTAGTGCTAAAGCGGCGGCTGTTTTAGCAGCGTTTTTGCAGCACTTTTTGGCTGCTAGCGGGGTGCTTTAAAAAAAAAAAATTGTAAAAAGTCCAGTTTTGCGGCGCTTTCAAAGCACTTTTCAGTAATTGGCAGGGCGTTTTGGGAGCGCTAAATACAGTGCTCCCAGCCCACCCCAAAGATGCTGCTTGCAGGACTTTTCATAACGTTCTGCAAGCGTCTTACAGAGACTATCTCTGACTCACATTCCCCCCTGAATCCTTCACAATGTTATCCCTTTTGGACTCCTTTCACACTGAGGCAATTATCAGCCATTTTAGCTCTGTATACATCACTCCCAAAGCGCCTCTGCCCATTGCAATGAATGGGCAGCACTTCCGAAGTGCCGCAACATGGGAGTTTTTAACATGTTCTTCGGGGTTAAAAGCCCGCTAGTGGCCGAAAAGCGCTGATTTTTTTTTTTTTTATTAATTCTTTATTTCAAGTTTTTTAAATAAAACATGCTTACACAATTATTCCATCAGCAACAAATGAAGGAGGCATTCGCCTCCCCTATCATACATATACTAAAGCATTTCACATTTTCTACCCTCCCCCCCTCTACCCTCCCTACCCCTGTCCCTGTCCTGCAGGCGCGCTTTCTGTGAGTGTGGCCCCTGCTGGGGGTAAATCAGCAATTTTTCCTCTCTACTTCATGAATTCTTCTGCGTATCTCCATGAGTCTTTAAAGAGTTCCCACCTTTCCCATTTACCTCTGCCCTCTTCTGCTCTATTTGCTTCTGGCATTTCTATTTTTTGCTGTTGGTTTACTCTATTTATCCATTCTGCTATACTCGGGCTCTCTAATTCCCGCCAGTGCCCTGCAATGAGATTTTTTGCTTCATTTAGGAGTGTCGGAGTGACTGCGGACTTGTATTGTCTCGTGGGGGTAGCGGTCCCATGAAACAGCACTGTCCAAGGGTCCTGTGGTATGGTGTTCCCTGTTATTATTTTAATTAAATCCAAAATTTCCAACCAGTATTTTTTGATCTTGGGGCAGTCCCACCAAATGTGAGCCATCGTTCCCGCATGCCCGCAACCTCGCCAGCAGTCCGCCGTTTTCTCTTTTTGAAACTTACTAAGCTTCACGGGAGTTAGGTACCAATCTGAGATGCATTTGTAATTAACCTCCAGTGTTTTAGTGTTCCATCCAGACCGGTGCATTAAGTGATATATTTTTTTAATTCTATCTTTACTACAAGTGATTCCCACTTCCCCTTCCCATCTCTTGATGCCTGGAGGGACCCACTCCGTATCTTCGTTAATCAACACTTTATAGATAAGTGTTATGTTATTTCTGGTTGAAATTCGCAAACAAATTTTCTCAAAGAGTGTATAATCCTCTCCGAATCGGATTGGTTGTGGAAGAGATTCCACAAAATGCTTAAGCTGTGCGTACCTCCAAGCATCAATCGTCATAAGATCTCTTTTATTTTTTAATTCGTGAAACGTGTCAATCTTTCCTAAATTAATAATATCTTGTAACTGTGTCTCCCCATTTTTTATCCAATTTCCCCATAATTTACTTCTACCTGGTGTAAAAAAAGTGTTATCTTTTAGATATATTAAAGGTGAATTATAAACCCATTTGTTTTTCCTGTGTACCCTATCCCATTCTTTTAATGTTACCCGCGTGATTTCATGTGCTCCTTCCCCAAGTTCTCTGTATTTTGGGGGATTCCAAATAGTGTGACCCAATTGCGTATTACTTAGTGCATTCTCAATGTTGACCCATCTCTTATTGCCTCCCCCTTTAAACCACTCCATTGCTCTTGAGATGACTATGGCGCTATAGTAATTCTCAAAGTTCGGGCTTGCTAGTCCTCCCTGTTCTTTGGTTTTCGATAGTATGTTTCTTGATATGCGAGGTTTTTTATTAGACCAGATAAATTTTGAAATTATTTTGTTTAAAATTCTAAAGAAGGCTTGGGGGACTGAAAGTGGGAGCATTTGTATTTTGTAGTTTACTTTTGGCACTATAACCATTTTGACCGCATTTATTTTACCCATCCAAGACAGAGGGCAGGGTGACATCCTTCTAATTTCTGTTTTAACTTCGTCCAGCAGGGGAGGGAAGTTTAATTTATAGATTTTCCTTAAAGAGGACGCTAGCCTAACTCCCAGATATTTAACTTCCGCCCTCCATGGGAAATGAAACTCTTGCGACAGGCGCCCCGCTTCCGCTTGCTTAATATTAATATTCAGTATTTCTGACTTCGAAAAATTAATTTTAAAATTGGAAAGGGAACCGTACAGTTTCAGTGTACTAAGAAGATTGGGGAGGGTGGTCCTAGGATGAGTGATGAAAAAAAGCACATCATCGGCGTAAGCCGCCATTTTGTGCTCCTCTCCCCCGACTCGTACTCCCCTTATGTCCTTGGTGTTCCTAATAGTAGCTAATAGTGGTTCTAGGGATAGCACAAACAAGAGGGGTGAGAGCGGGCACCCCTGCCGTGTACCATTTCTCATGACTAGTGGCAATGATAACGTTCCGTTAATCCTTACCCTCGCCTGGGGAAAATCATACAGGACCTTTATCCAGCCAATCATTTTCTTTCCCACTCCCATCGCCTCCAGTGTGTTAATCATGTGCCCCCAGTCGATCCTGTCGAAAGCCTTTTCGGCGTCCAGTGACAGGAACAGACTGGGGGCCACCTCCTGTCTGGCTGCTTGAACTAATAGGAGGGCCCTGATACCATTGTCTCTCCCCTCTCTTCCCGGAATAAACCCAGCCTGATCCGGGTGTACCAATTCTGTCATGTGGATCTTAAATCTATTTGCCAAAACTTTGGCGAATAGTTTTGTATCGATATTGAGCAGGGCTATGGGTCGGTAGCTGGAGCACGTTGTCCTGTCTTTACCTTCTTTTAGGATCACTATAATAGACGCCATCAGCGCTTCAGTTTTCATCACTCCCCCCGCTCCCAGCCCGTTCCAATATCGACACAATCGTGGGACCAGTGTCTCCTTAAAACGTTTATAATATGTTATAGTATACCCATCCGGTCCCGGGCTCTTGCCTGTTGGGGTGGAGTTAATAGCTTCCAAGATCTCCCCCTCAGATATTGGTCTATCCATATTCTCACAGTCTACGTCGGATAAGGAGCTGAGGAGACTGTTTTTTAAAAAATCCTGACTCTGGGCAGAAAGCCCCTCTTGGTTTTGTTCCTTTGATTTGACGTTATACAGAGTTTCATAGTATGTTCTGAACTCGTTAGCAATGTCCTTGGAAGAATGGAGCATTTGACCTGAACCATTTTTAATTTTCTCTATATAGTTAATTTCGCGTTTCTTTTTTAGTATCCTTGCCAGATGCTTCCCTGATTTGTTTCCCTGGTGGTGTCTTTCCTCTGCAATTTTATGGAACCATTTCCTTGTGTCTGCTTCGAAAATAGATTTAAGTTCCTCCCTTTTGTCTAACAGTCTGTGGAGTATACCCTGGCTTTGTACTCTTCCCTGCCTATGTTTTTGTTCCAATTCTTGGATCTCTTTCCTCAACCCCTCACATCGTTCTTTTCTCTCTCGCTTTTTTGCAGCGCCGATCGAGATAAATATCCCCCGGATGTAGGCTTTGTGGGCCTCCCATAGTGTACCCTCAGATGTTTCTCCGGTGTCGTTGGTCAAGAAGAAGGATTCAATCTCCCCTCTTATAGCTTCTTCTACTTCACGTTCTGACATGAGGCTGTCGTTCATTCGCCAAGTGAATGGGGGCCTCTGCACCCCTCGAAGCTTCATGACCATCGACACCGGCGCGTGATCCGACAGGGTCGTTATCTCGATCTGCGTTGTCTCCAGTCGTTCCAATATTTTGTGTTCTATCAAAAAGTAATCTAATCGTGTATGTGTACCATGGACGGGTGAAAAAAAGGTATAGTCTTTAATGCCAGGATGTTGTACTCTCCAGGCATCAATCAACTGGTGCTGAAAAATTTTTGATTTTATTTTTTTAAGCTTTACGTAGGTCGTTCTCGGAGTGCCTGAGGAGCTATCTAATCTTGGGTCCAGAACAAAGTTCAGGTCCCCTGCCAGGATAATCTCTCCCTCACAAAATTTCCTCAGTCGACCCAGGGCCCTGTAGAGATACTCCGTTGGATTTTTATTAGGGGCGTAAAGGTTCGCTAAGGTCAGCGTATGCTCCCCTATCTTGCAATTAAGAAACAAAAACCTCCCCTCCATATCCGTCAGTCTATTCAACAATTTAAATTTTAAGTTTTTTGCAACCCCTATAGCCACCCCTTTCGCTCCTCTCGTTGGGGAATCACTGCAGTACCATGTTGGGAATTCAGGCGAGGAGATCCTTATGTTGTCTTTATGTTGGAAATGTGTTTCCTGTAAGAAAACAATATCTGCCTGATATTCGCTCATTTCTTTAAGAATTTTTAATTTTTTCTCTTGTGCATTAATACCCCTGACATTGTACGTTACAATTTTCACTGTACCTTCACCCATAACTAAACCATACTCTTTTGAATTTCTTTTTTAATTTGCGTATCTGCAGGACAGGGACTCGTTCCCCCCTCCCCCCTCCCCTCCCCCGCCCCCCCTGACCCCCCCTCCCCCCTCCTCCCGGTCCTATTCCGACCCTATGTGTACCGCAGGGCATCCCTTTGGGTTCCCCCTTGTACACTGTCCTCTCTAGGGGTGGAGCTCCAATCCGGCTTGAGACCGGCTGCTCTCCGCCTCCCTCCCCCCGCCACTGAGGGAGGAGGGCGGAGACCGCCCAGGCCGCACCCGTCTTACCCCCGCTCCCCCCGCCGCCCCGCCCCCCCGCTTTCCCACTCTCCTTGAAAATTTAATTTCCTGCCCCCTAAATAGGGGAGAGGTCCAGCACCCCCTACCGGGGGAGAAAAACAAAAAAAAAAAAAAAAAAAAAAAGAGAGAAGCAACCCCCTCCTCCTCCTCCCATCCCCCCCCCCCCCCCCTTGTAAGATCTATTTCAGTTCGTTGTCATTAGTCCGGGGGACCTGGTATGGTGGGTGGGATAATCTCTAATTCCTGGCAGAAGTTTGACATCTCATCCATGAATTTCATCCGATATGTTCGCCCTTCTCGCACTACAATCAGAGCTGCCGGAAAACCCCAACTGTATTTAATATTAGAGGCACGAAGTATTTCTAATAGGGGTCTCATCTGCGAAAATCTGGAGCTCATCTGTTTCATATTTCAAAGGGGGGCTTCCCCGAAGTTTACTCCACACCTGGGCCTTCTCTTCGTATGAATGAAAGCGAACCAGCACATCTCTGGGGGCTTCTTCCCTTACTCCTGTAGGTTTTCTGACCCGGTGGACCCGGTCAAATTTCAAATCTGGGGCTTCCGGTTGTCTTAGTAATGGTTTGAGAATGCTGTTGATTTTTTTCCCCAGATCTTCTCCCCTTTGTTCAGGGAGAGACCTGATCCTCAGGTTTTGGCGTCTGTTCTGGTCCTCCAGGCTCTCCATCTTGTAAGACATATCTCTTTGCTTTATGTGCATTGATTCCATTTGTTTTTTGAGTTGCAGGAGATCTTTCGTTTGTTCAGAGGAGACGGTTTCAATCGTCTCCACCCTTTTTAATAGTTGACCCATGTCCAGCCGTACATTCTCAATTTCCGATTTGATTGAGTTTTCTAGACGGGCGAACATCTCTGCCATATCCATTTTGTTTGGTATTTGTGTGTAGTCCCTATTTGCCATTTGTGCCCCAGTGTCCTCAGGCCTATCTTGTTCGATCTGAGTTCTGATTGCTTCGGCCTGCTCTTGTCTCTGTCTCTCTATCTCTTTTTTCTTCTCCTTTGTCCCCTGTTGTTTCTTTTCCAATTCTGGGCTTTTTATACTTATATCTTTCAAGTACCTCTGAATAGTACTATTATTAAGACTTTCTTTAGGGGTTTTTGGTTCTGTAGCTCTCTGTGACCTCCCCTTCATTTTCTCTGGGCCTCTCGGTATTTAACTTATTCCTCCTCCCGGCAGTATGGAGATAATCCCCCCAGCCCTCCGCCCACCGTTATTATTTCAATAGGGGGGGGGTGTATGCTCCCCCAATCAATCTCCGGGGGATAATTTTGTTGGTTTTAAGTGGTTGTAGCTTTATTTTCAGGAGCGGTATGGGCGAGAGAGGAGAAAGCAGACCGCTTTGAGCTGTAATGTCTTTTTCTTTTCTATGTCTTCCTATTACAATGATTGCAGGGGTCTGGGGCAGGACTCTCCAGTTTGCCTATATCCCCTTCAGGTCCTCTATATGGGGCCGCTTATATTGTTCTCCTCCAGCGAGTATGGAGGCCGGGGGGGGGGGAGGGGGGATACCCACTCCGATACGTATTCTTGATCGTTCCTGGGTATTTGTATATTTAAAGTCCCATTTACCGCCTCCTTCCAGACTACCAGATTTTAAGCAAATGCTATAAAGATGGCCAAAGGTTACCGTCCCACCTCAGTCTGGTATCATATATTTTAGTGTCCCTGGCGCAGCCGTATATCACTCCCCCTGTACTGTAAGGCCCCCCTAAGTATCCTGTGGTACAATGCAATTTATTTGTGCGTTTATTTTCCACTAAGTGTACTTCTTACATTAGGGCTGTAAGGGTGAGCTCTTCTTGACAACCTGGGCTCTGTAGTCTCTCGGGGCTTTATGTTGGCAGGCCTGTTACCTTGTTTCCCCTATAAGCATAAACTTGGGCGAGATATGTTCCAACGTGACCATGAAACTGAACAGTCCAGCAGAAACACCCGCTACAATGAGATTTTACTCCCGAAGTGATCCACAAAAGTTCTAAATCTGGTTGATGAGGAGTACTTGTAATTCAAGACTGGGATGAGAGAACAGTCTCCCAGTTCCTTTGAATCAGGCCACAGTCCACACTTCCCCAGTTTCTTGCTGAACTATCTCCACTGACAACCTTTGCTTTTCAATCTTTTCCGTAATCTTCACGCCTCCGCTGCAGAACCCCTCCTATTGTGCTTGTTTAACCAGCCCACTAGTGAAAGTAATACATCTGTAAACACTCAGTGTCCTTTGCAATTAAAGTCTTTCAGGGCTCTAGTGTTATCTTCAAGCCTTTGTTCCGTTACTTGCTATATTGTAAAAGTGAAAGTGAAAGTTCATACCTGGACGGAGGGTGCCCGCCGCGGGTCACCCCCTCGTCAGCTGTCTTTATCGCCGTCCCGCGGCTCCAGCGGCTCTGCCGTATGTGATAGAAGGGGTCCTGTGGTGGACGCTCCGAGGTCACAGGTTGCAGTGGGTGTAGTACGGTACTGGCATTTAGGGCGTCGTACGCCGGGTCTCTTCCTAGCTGTCGGAGCGTGTCACCTTCTGCCTGCTTCCCTCTCCCTCTCAGAGAAGTGCTGGCTCGTGCATCTCATCCCCCTCCCGCAGAGGGATGTAGCTTTTCTGAGTGTGGCGGGCGGGCGGGCTCGGGGATAGCTCAGAGGGCGAACCGGCTGGTTTTGGCTGGGGCTAGGCGGGCTCTCACCACCGCTTCACTCCCTGGGTCTTCGGCCTCACATGACCCAGCGCCTCTCCGCGCGGCTTGTGTCTCCGCCATCACTGGGCGCCTCCCCCTACGTCAGCGTCTGTCTCACGTCCGCAAATGCACTAGGTACGCCCCTGCTGAGCAATCCTCTTTTATTGTTCAGTTAGAGAAATCTTGACAAAGTCTTGAAAACTTTGTCAAAAACGCCCCCTTGCTTTGAGTGACAGGTGATTTACATATCTCATGCACTAGCTAGGGTTGTCGGATCAATTCCCAACCACGGCACTACATGCCTGGAGCCTACATGTTCTCCCTGTGCCTTTGTGGGGTTTCCTCTGGGTACTCCAGTTTACATCCACTTTAAGTAGTATTAAACCCTCATTGAGTGCAGTAATAAAAACATTTTCCAGAAAACAATGTGTTAAAATTCTTACCCACAGCACTTGCGATTTACAACTTTCAACGCTGCTGGTTCTCGCTCTCTCATGACCGCTACCCTACACTTCCAGTTCTTACAGGATAGAATTGACAGTGGACAGTGCAGTCTCTGTTAGCTTGGAGAAGGTAGAGGAGGAGAAGGTAGCAGATCCTAGTCATCCTAGGCTAGGAGATTGCATGTTTCTATTGATGCACATGTAGGCAGATGCAGTCTACTTTCTCCAGTCAAGAGGAACATGGTTTCTCCATGGTTTCCTGGCTCACTGGGAAAGCGATCTAATTGGATGCTGCCACACCATGTGACTCTAGCAGCCATCTTGGGTCAGGCAGAGTCTTTTTAAGGCCCTGGCTCCCAAGTTTGTGGAGCATTTTGCAAGTGGGTAGAGAAGGGACAGGTAGCCTGCCTGGTAGGCACAGAACCAGTGGCAGGGAAAGGTTCCTGATGAGGAGGGAAAGCATAGAGCTTGCAACTTCTGACACTGAGGCTGCATTCACACCTGTGTGATTACCTGCTTGAAGCTCAAAAATGCTGGAGGAGAAAAAATCAATTATTCTCTATGGAGATGGTTCACATCTCCACTCCATGTCGCCCAATGCTCAAACAAGTTCTGGAGCTTTTTTTGTCGCTCAAATCTGGCATTGGTGTGTTTTTGGCACTTTTTTATTCTCATAGAAATAAATGAAAACGCTCCATTCAAACGTTTTTGTGTGTATTTGGGCGTTTTTTGCGCGATTTTCTGCTCAAATTAAAAATGTGAAAAATAAAATTGTAATAATATATGAATAAATAAATGTAAAATAAATACACAAATAACTAAAAATCATCACAAATAAGTAAAAAAATATATATTAATATGTAATACTACATTAATAAATAATAATTAATCTCTAATCTTAAAAATAATATATATTATTATTAATAATAATAATAACAGCAATAAACACCCAAACTCGAACAAAAAAAATAAAGTAATAATAATATATTTTGTGTTAGGGTTAGGGTGTTTAGTTATTTATTATTATTTTATTTTTTAAGGGATAAGGGTTAAAGTTAGGGGTTAATTATTTATTGTTACTTAGTATTAATTTATTGAATTTATTTATCTTTTATTTGTATTTATTTGTGTATTTATTTTTCATTTATTCTATTGTTATTATTCATATAATAATAAATAAAATGAAATAAAAATAATAAATAACCCTAACCCCAACTCCTAATCCTAACCCTAACCTGAATTGAACTCGAACCTCTTGCCCTAATGAAAAAACATTATAATAAATTAATAATTATAAAAGAAGAAATAAAAGCTAAGGGAAAAGCTAAAAAAGTTGAAATTCCTAGCAACAAATGATGCAACAGATAGTTTTCTCTATCTATCTAATAAAAAAACGCACCAAAACACACACAAAAAAACGCTCAAAGACGCTACGCTTACGTGTGAATGCAGCCTGACAGTTTAGCTGCATTCTGTTCTCTACACGCTGTTTGACCTGTGGGTCTTCCTGGATGGGCTGCCTTCCCAGCGGGTTAATTGTAAACTGTGTTTGCATTTTTTAAATACAAGCTCTTTCATCGCACTTGGACTGTGTGTTATTGCGGCCGCACCACGCTGCACCCCACTTACACGTAAAGTGTAGGGAGACACAGCTCTAGTTCCTGCATTTAAGGATGACTCCATAGGATGCTGCAAGTGAAAGGAGCCAACCTGAAACAGGAAACCTGGGGCAGCAGTCATGGCACCAGCCTAAATTGGAACATAGGCAACGATTAACAGGTAAAGAAGCTGTTTAAGTGATTAAATCAGCTGCAGAAAATGCTTAAAACATGAAGGTTCAATATCACTTTAAGGTACTCCCCTACTCTCCTCCAAGGCAGTTGATTGCCAGCATCTTCAGGGACTCTATGGGGTGTAATTATAAAGATATTGCAGAGCTATTTGTCCTGTGAAACTGCATGTACTTTAGTTTTGTGTGAATATCGACAAAATTAAAGTTTACTGGGCTAGTTTCTCTCCGGGTCAAATGTTATTAATTTACACAAATTAAAGTGAAACTGGAAAATACTGCATTATGGCCAGAAGATGGGGCTGATGATTATAGGAAATACTTATTTACTATGATTGTCAGCCCCATCTAGTGACCACAGTGTGCTATTTTTCTGATTGACCCTATTCTGTAGAAATAAAAAACATTCAACCTGGAGATTAAATAGCCTAAAAAAACATTAATTTTTGCTCCTATCTGCAAACAAATTATTCACAGGATGGATAAATCTGCAATGTTTCATAAATACACCACTATGAGTCTTTATAAAGCTGGCCATACACTAAAAGTTTTCTCTTGTTCAGTCCCACGGGCTGAACAAGAGAAATTACTTGATTCCCCCATCTGTGCTAAACAGTTTGGATGAACATATTTGCAGTTTCGGTGTTCTGTCGATTTGGGCCCTCTGTCGAAAAGTGCCTACGCATGCGCAGAACGGAAGGAAGTTGCCGATCAGCTGGATCAGCTAAATCAATTTCTCCATTGACTGCTGGCTTTTGAATCTGATACAGGGACTGTTTGGGAAAATCTGACACCCATGGCTATCAGAAAACAGCCGGTGTTCTAATGATTTGTGCCCTCTGTCAAAAAGTGCCTGTGTATGCGCAGAACGGAAGGCCACTCCAGACGAGTTGCCGATCAGCTGGAATGACGTCACCATAGCGCATGCGCACATCGTAGGAGTTTTTTTTTAGATGGGAGATACCATTTCTCAGGCACAATTTGATGCTTTGCAAACACAGGAGGGACACCGTATTTGTCAAATTGTGCCTCGCTGTTGCGCCGCGCATTTACAGCGAGGCACAATCCGACATCTACGGTGTCCCTCCGTTGTTTGCATAGCATTACATTTTGCCTGAGAAATGGTATCTTCCATCTAAAAAAAACTCCTACGATGTGCGCATGCGCTACGGTGACATCACTCCAGCTGATCGGAAACTCATCTGGAGTGCCCAGGCACTTTTCGATGGAGGGCACAAATTTTCTGATAACCATGGGTGTCAGAATTTCCTAAATAGTCCCTGTATCAGATTCAAAAGCCAGCAGTCAACAGAGAAAACGGAAAATTGAATACTTACCTTCCGTAATTTTCCTTTCCTGGTGCCTACCCATGGCAGCATACCAATGGTTGGTTGCTCCGCCCCCAACCAACCCACAGGACCACTTCAAACTCTAGAAATAGGAGTTGAACCCCCCTGTCAGTATTCTTGTAACTAGCCTCCAAACCTCTTAAGGATTATTGAAGGGAGGGTGTATGCTGCCATGGGTAGGCACCAGGAAAGGAAAATTACGGAAGGTAAGTATTCAATTTTCCGTTTTCCTGGTGCCTCCATGGCAGCATACCAATGGTTAATAACTCGCTTACAGGGAGGGTACTGCAATAATAATTTTAATAACAACTACAGTACAGAAAGTTGCAAGGTTTTTTTCCCAAAATCTCGGGAAGTGAGAGCTGCTGGGTCCACACTATAGTGGGACATGAAAGTGTTGAATGATGACCAGCTGGCTGCCCGACAGATCGTCTCTGGGGAGACCCATGCCAAAGCTGCCCAAGAGGCCGCCATCCCTCTTGTCGAATGTGCATTGACCGCGTTTGGAGCAGGGAGACCACTAGCCCGGTATGCCCTCTGTATTAGCTTCACAATCCAGCTTGCTAGGGTTGTCTTCGATGCCGCTTTCCCCTTCTTTGCGCCTTTGCTGATGATAAACAGCCTTTGGTCTTTTCGAAGCTGCTGTGTTAACAGCAAGTAGTGTTTCAGGGATCTGGCTACGTCTAACTCATGAAGTCTTGAGGCGGATGATTCCTCCTCGAAAGTTGGTAGAACCCATTCGTGACTGAGGTGATAGATTGAAGGCACCTTCGGGACGAACTGATGGATGGGTTGCAAGACCACCCTATCCGGGAAAAAGGTGGTGTAAGGTTCTTGAGCCCCTAGGGCTTGGATTTCCGATATTCTGCGCCCCGAAGTGATGGCGATTAGGAATACCGTCTTCATGGTGATATCCTCCAGGGAGCATTCCTCCGTGGGAGCAAAAGGAGGACTTGATAAAACATTAAGTACTAATGTTAGATCCCATTTTGGGTACAACGTCTTCCTGGGAGGCCGGAGCCTTAGTATCGCTTTTAAGAAGCGTTCCACCAAAGGATTCAACGCCCAGCGTGTATCCGTCAGAGCTGAGAGAGCCGAAACTTGCACCTTCAAGGTGTTTAGGCCTAGGCCTAAATCTAAACCGGCCTGCAGAAACAGGAGAATATTCTGTACCCCCGGCTCCAGGGGGTCAAACTGATTAGCTTCAGCCATTTCTGTGAATTTCCTCCATATTCTATAGTATGTGGAGTTGGTGGTAGCTTTTCTAGCCTGCAACAGTGTTTGGACGACTTTAGGTGCACACCCTAGCTTGTCCAGCCTTTCCCGCTCAATTTCCAGACCCTCAGATCCAGGATCTCTGGGTGTTGATGAGAGAGACCGCCCTGTGACAGCAGGTTGTTCCTGAAAGGAAGACGGAGCGGCTTGCATATGGCCAATTTGACTAGCAGCGGGAACCATGGTCTTTTGGGCCAGTATGGGATTACTGCCAGAACTGTGACCTTCTCTGACGTCAGCCTCTGGAGAAACCTCAGTATCAGGGGGGTTGGCGGGAACGCATACCCCTTCCAGAAGTCCCAAGGTTGAATCAGGGCATCCACCCCCGCTGTTCCTAGTGATGGGAACCTTGAGAAAAAACGAGGTGTCTTCGCATTGAGGGGAGAGGCGAAGAGATCTACTTGGGGAGTGCCCCACTGTTGGCATATCCACCAGAAAGCTTCCTGACTGAGAGACCACTCGTTGTTGTCGACAAAGGTTCTTGACAAGCGATCTGCTAGCTGGTTTTCGGGCCCTGGGATATAAGAGGCCCGTAGATCGAGTAAGTTCTTCTCGGCCCAGTTCAGGATGGGTGTCACTTCGCTGAGAAGGGACTTGCTGTGTGTTCCCCCCTGGTTTTGAACGTAGGCTACCGCCGCTTTGTTGTCCATCCGTAGCAGTATGGACTTTCCTCTGAGATAGGGGGCCAGGTTCTGTAACGCCATCCATGCCGCCCTCACTTCTAAAATGTTGGACACAACATTGACTGGGTTGAATTGCCACCTTCCCTGAGCTAGGTGACCCTGCACGTGTGCTCCCCAGCCCACCTGACTTGCATCCGACGTCAGGATGGTCCAGGGGATGGGCCCCAGAGCGCAGTGTACTAGAAGGTTGGCTGTTCTTGTCCACCACCAAAGACTGGACTTCATGGAGGGGGTAATCCATATAGTCTGATCTAGGCGGTCCTTTCGCCACTGTGCTAGGAACCCTATTTGGAATCCCCGCAGATGCCATCTGGCCCACTTGACCATGGGGATACAGGAGGATAGGGACCCCAGCAGGCTCAGGCAATCTGATGCAGGTATATGATGGCCCGCTAGCATCTTTTTCACCTTGGCTATTAGAGCCGGCATCTTCTCTGATGGTAGCGATACCGCGCTTTCGGGGGTGTTGAAGAAGGCCCCTAAATATACCATCCTCTGGGTGGGAATCAGCTGACTTTTGGAGTAGTTCACCAGCCATCCAAATTTGCCTAATGTGTTCAGGACCCTTTGCACATGTTCTTCCAGGTTCACTCTGTGTTGGGACAATATTAGTATATCGTCCAGGTAATGCAACACTCGGATCCCCTCTTCTCGCAGGGGAGCTAGAATCGCCACCAGAACCTTGGTAAACGTCCTCGGAGCTGTCGAGATCCCAAAGGGGAGGCATCGGAACTGGCGTAAGTCCCCTATTTGGAAACGCAGGAAAGGTTGAAATTCCTTCTGGACCGGAATGTGGAGATAGGCATCTTGAAGATCTATCGAGGCCATCCAATCCCCCGGCTGGACTGACAGAATCACGGTGTTTAGTGATTCCATTTTGAAATGTTCTATCTGGATGTATTTGTTTAATTTTTTGAGATCCAGTACCGGTCTCCAACCGCCTGATTTCTTGGGGACCAAGAAGATTGGGGAGTAGAACCCCAAGTGTTCCTCTGAAGCTGGGACTGGTACCACGGCCTGCTGAAGCACCAAAGCTTGCACATACTGCCGGAGAGCTTCCCTTTTCCCTGCGGAGGCCGGAATTTTGGTGGGTTGAAAAGATAGACGTGGAGGGCGTCCTTTGAACCTCCAATGATGACCCCGTTGGACCGTGGATACGGCCCATTGATCTGTGCAGTTTTCCACCCAGACTTGGGCGAATGCTCCGAGTCGAGCACCTACAGACCCTACCTGGGTGGGTCGAGCGTCAAAAGGACTTCTGGCCCTCGGTCGTGGAAGTTGAGGCTTTGGGTTTTCCCGACTTCAGGAAAGTTGCTTGTGACCCTTTCCAGCCTCTCCTATATTCCCTACCTGGGCGGTAGGATCTGGAGTCTTTGGTTCTCTGATTCACCAGGCGCGACACAAATCTCTTTCTCCTGCTTCTATCCTGGGGAATTAAGCCGCTCTTCCCTCCCGTGACCCGGGTAATTGCTGCATCCATCTTGTCGCCAAATAATGCTTTCCCATTGTATGGGATACGGCACCATGATTGTTTCGAGGTAGGGTCGGCTGCCCATGGTTTAAGCCACAATGCCCGTCTGGCCGTAATAGAATACAACATGGCCCTGGATGAACACTTTATAATGTCAATGGCCGCCTCCGCCATAAAGTCTGAGGCCAATTTCAGCTCATCTAGTGCCTTAATGATTTCTTCCACATCCACACCTTGTCTGAGGGCTATCTCAATGTTGTCTGACCATACTCTTGTGGCCCTGGAAATAGAGGTTAGGGCGACTGCTGGTTTGCATGCCCCCCCCGTTGCCTGATAGGATTTTTTCAGATCTGAATCTATTCTTCGATCCAGGACATCCTTAAAGGAGACCGCGTCTTCCAAGGGGAGTGTTGTATTCCTGGCTAATCTCATAATTGAGGCGTCTACCAGCGGGATAGCATCAAACAACTGTGCGTCTGCTTCTGAAAAGGGGTATAATTTTGTAAAACGGTTATAGGCCACCGGCCTCTTATCTACCTTCTGCCATTCGTCTGTTATTACCTCCTTGATCTCCTCCATCAGGGGGAAGGTTGACAATTTTCTTTTCCAGTGTGGAAAATATTTTTTGGATTTGGCCGGCGGCTCTGGGTCCTCTTCCCACTGGATTGCATCTTTTACAGCATTAATAAAGGGTTCTACTAAAGCGAAATCGAAAGATGATGGGTTCTCCTCCACTAATTCTGTTTCTTCCTCAGATAGTGCTTCAGGATCCTGGTGTGGGGTGGGGGTAATCACTGATTCACCTGAAGAAGGAGCCACCTGGTCTTGACTTACCGCGAGCTCGCGGATAGAATCCTTTATTAACTGTTTAATGGAATCCATGGATTCCTGCTTGTCTTTTTCCTTGTCTCCCGCGGCTTCTCTGAGGCATTGGGCACATACCAGTTTGTCTGGGAGGGCTTGCTTCCCACATACCCAGCAAGCTTTCTGACCTGGGTATTTTGATGAGACATGTCTGTCTGTGGAGTGCCGGGGTGACCTTTGGCCACTGCGAGAGGCATGGGCTGATGAGGAGTGGGAGTGACCCGAACTTCTATGCCCCCCTGACCTCCTATCTTGGGACCCCCTGTGGGATGATCCGTGATGCGGGCTGCATAAATGAGGGGGGGGGGAAGAGGGAGGGGGGAAAAAAAAAAAAAAAGGAAGTTAAAGAAGAAAAAAAAAAGGGGGGAAGAAAAGAGGGAGAAAGAAGAAAGGGAGGAAAAGTGAGAGAAGGAAAAGAAAGGAAAAGGGGGGGAGAAGAAAGGGAAAAGAGAGAAGGGAGAAAAGGAAGGACAAGGAAAGGAAGGAAAATAAAAGGGGAAAAAAGAAGTTAGGGAAAAAATAGAAGAAGGAAGGAGAGGAAGGAAGGTAGAGCCAGTAGAGGAGAGTGGGAAAGAAAAGGAAATAAAAAAAAAGGGAAAGAGGGGAGGAAGGAAGAAAAAGAAAAAAAGAAGAGAAAAAGAAGAAAAGAAGTGAGAAAGTAGGAAATAAAAGAAAAGAAGAAGAGAAAAAAGGTAGAGAAAAGAAGAATAGGGGGAGAAAAAAGGAGGAATATGAGAGAAGAGAAGGAAGAAAAAAGAGAAAAAAAAAAAGAAAAAGGTTGGAAGATGAGGGAAAGGAAAATAGAAAAAGGGAGGAAGAGGGAAGCAGAGGGGATGAAAAAAGGAGAGGAAGGAATTAAACAAGTTTTAGATGAAGAAAAAAAAAAAAAAAAAAAAAAAACAAAAATAAAAAAAAACAAAAAAAAAATAAAAAAACCAAGAGGGATAATAAAAAGAAAAGAAGGAAGAAGACGGAAAAGAAAAGAAAGGAAAAGGTAACAGGTAGGTTAAAGAAAGAATAAGAAAAGGAAGAAGAGGAAGAGGAAAAAAGAAGAGATAGAAAAAAAAGAGGAAGAAAGGAAGGAAGAAGAGGAGAAAAAAAGAAAGATGAAGGAAGAAGAGGATTGAGAAAATAAAAAGAAAAATAAGAAAAGAAAAAGAGGAGAGAAAAAAGGAGAAAGAGAAGAAGAGTAGAAGGGAAAGGGAAGAAAGAGGAAAGAAGAAAGAGAAGAAAGCAAGAAAAAAAAAAAATGGAGGAGGAGGGAGATAAAGAAGAAAAGAAAATAAAATATAATAAAATTAAGGAAAGGGGAAGAAAAGAAAGAAGGAAGGTAAAGGTAAAAAATAAAGAAAGGAAGAAAAAAATTTTTAAAACCCGTTTATTTTAAAAAGTGCTCTTTTTTAAAAACCTTACCTGACTGTTGCAGCCCTTACCTAGTGGTATGTTGAGGATCTTTTTGATGCGGTGTTAGATTGCTATGGGCAGCTAAAAGGTAGGAGAGGTACTTAGTTGGACTATTGTGAAGTATAAAACATCAATATGTCAAAAAGAAAAAAACAAACTTCCAAGATACAGATCATAAAAAAAAACACAAGGGGAAACTTGCCCCTTCCAGTACCTTGGCTTGGTTCCATATCCAGGGAGAAAACAACAGGCTGGACAGCAGGAGAGAGAGAGAGAGAGCACTTGAGGTGTGTACTCCTATGTAGCTGACACCATACTGAAGCTGTGCTCTCCTTTTATACTGAGAGCGCTTTGGGAGTACCAAGATGGCCGCCGGAGGCTTCAGAGCGGCTACTGCGCATGCGCCGTGACGTCACGGCGCGGCTCCGCCTTCCGCCGAGAAAACAGAGCGGAACGGCGCGCGCGAAGCGCCGCACTCACAGGGAGACTCTAAGGGAGGGAGGATGCTTTTCCCCAATGCTGCCATAACACGCTCCCTGAATATATGCATGCCTTTGTGGGGGTACATAGAGGAGAATGACAAGCGGCTCCTGTTGATCCCCAACCCCAAAAAGATCCACAGAAAAACGGGTTTCCCATACTTATCTGGTGCCTTTAGCAACCCAAGCCATGGGACTCCATGCTGCAGGAGAGCATTAACCTGCAATGGTTACACCATAGAGCGGTGAGGAAGGGCTGGCCGTGATCCTGCAGGTATGAGGACAGAGAAAAGAATACTGACAGGGGGGTTCAACTCCTATTTCTAGAGTTTGAAGTGGTCCTGTGGGTTGGTTGGGGGCGGAGCAACCAACCATTGGTATGCTGCCATGGAGGCACCAGGAAATTTTGATTTAGGTGTGGCTGGTAATGTTGACACGGCCACCCAAACTATTTTAATCCTAGTTTTAGCTGACATTGCAGGAATCTGCTGAAATTCAATCCGTGTAAGGCCAGATTAAGAAATGTCACGCAAGTACATTGTTTCACGATCGGAAATTCGGCCAGCAAAAGACAGATGAGAGCTTTTGGTCGGAAAATGCGACCGTGTGTATGCTCCATCGGACTTGTGCTGGCTGAATTCCAGCCAGCAAAAGATTGAGAGCATGTTCTCAATTTTTTGGTCGGAAAAAGTTCCGATCGGAAATTCTGATCGTCTGTAGCAATTCTGACGTGCAAAATTCCCACGCAGGCTCGGAAACAATTCGACGCATGCTCGGAAGCATTGAACTTAATTTTCTCGGCTCGTCGTAGTGTTGTACGTCACCGCGTTCTTGACGGTCGAAAGTTCAGAAAACTTTTGTGTGACCGTGTGTATGCAAGCCAAGCTTGAGTGGAATTCCGTCGGAAAAAACATCCAAGATTTTTCTGATGGAAAATCCGCTCGTGTGTATGGGGCATAAGACATGTAGTCCCAATAAAAGTGGTAATGTGACCTTTCTGTGAGTTGCTCATTGCTTGCTCCCCAACCCAACCAGAAGTTCAGGGAAGCGGCACTGAGCAGTCCAGAATGAGCAGGGTACCATAGTTCAAAATGTGCTTGGCCACATATTAGAAAAAAAAATATTGAGGAGTGTTTTCTTAATACTAGATGAGATCCATACCATCTCTTATGGTTTTTTCCTTCAGATCTAAAGAGGAAGTAAAATATGAGAAATTAGTTAACCAGTCTGCGATTTTAGTATAAACATTTCTATCACGGCATGGAATTTCTATGGCGTTTTCAGAAAAACAAAGGAAGGACAGAACTGAGAATGCACTTAGATTACACCTAACATGGAATTTTTCAGATTTCACAGCCCTCAAACTCTCCCTCTATTAGGCTACTTTCACACTGGCAGCGCCGGCCGTTAGTGCTAAAGCGGCGGCTGTTTTAGCAGCGTTTTTGCAGCACTTTTTGGCTGCTAGCGGGGTGCTTTAAAAAAAAAAAAATAGTAAAAAGTCCAGTTTTGCGGCGCTTTCAAAGCACTTTTCAGTAATTGGCAGGGCGTTTTGGGAGCGCTAAATACAGTGCTCCCAGCCCACCCCAAAGATGCTGCTTGCAGGACTTTTCATAACGTTCTGCAAGCGTCTTACAGAGACTATCTCTGACTCACATTCCCCCCTGAATCCTTCACAATGTTATCCCTTTTGGACTCCTTTCACACTGAGGCAATTATCAGCCATTTTAGCGCTGTATACATCACTCCCAAAGCGCCTCTGCCCATTGCAATGAATGGGCAGCACTTCCGAAGTGCCGCAACATGGGAGTTTTAACATGTTCTTCGGGGTTAAAAGCCCGCTAGTGGCCGAAAAGCGCTGATTAAACAGCTGTAAAGCACCGCTAAAACGAGCTGCGCTTTACTGCTAACGCAATTGGTGACACAGTGACAGGGAGTGAAGGGGTTAACTGGGGGGTGAAAAGTGTGCCTATGTGTACTGTGTCTGGGTAGTGTTGGCGAAACTCACGTTTGGATGTCCTCTCTCTGCGCTCTGGAACCAAAAAGAATTCCAGAGCAGGAGGTGACATCACTTCCTCTGCCTGCATTTACCGGCAGAGGAAGCATTTTCATTCACCAGAACCGATCAGCAGGTCCAGTCCAGAAATCATTGGCCTGGACCTGAAGACTGATCGGTTCTGTAACAAATCTGATCGCCGCAGGCACTGTGGGGGCACGCGCGATTTGCGCAGCAGTGCCATTCTGCCGCCGTCAAACAACGGCGGGCAGTCTTAAAGTGGTTAAAGCGGAGTTCCACCCAAAAGTGCGCAGAGCGCAGCGTTACTCGCGCATGCGCAGTGCGTGCCCGGCCATGAAGCCGTAAGCTTTCACAGGCGGGTGCGCACAGTTGCTATGACAGCACTGTGGAGAGGAGGGGGAGAGGAGCAAGGCTCCGGGCGACCGGGTCGCTGGGCCATGGGACAGGTAAGTGTCCGTTTATTAAAAGTCAGCAGCTACACTTTTTGTAGTTGCTGAGATTTAATAAACTAAAAAACAAGTTGAATTCCGCTTTAAGTACTCACTGCCTATTCAAGTATACACAAATGGCCACAAGGGGTCACTGCAGAGAACTGCAGATCGGCTCAATTACACACTTTATTTTCAGTTTGCATCTACTTACAATGTATTTACCGCTGGGACTACACTGTTAGAATTTCAAAAGGTTCTTTAAGTTTTCGAATGGTTGGTGGGGTCAAATCGACAATTGTTTTCGACCACAGTGACAAGGAAAATCAAAAGAGAAGGATGAACATTTTTTTCTTATGCCATCGTCTTGGGTGTAACATATAACAAATGGGATCAGGGGTGCTGGGATAAGGAGTATTACTTATGTTGTTCTGCACTCTGGCAGTCTCCCTCCATCTGTATGACTGCATTTTCATTCAACCCAGCTGGCTGAACGAAAAAAGACTGACAGCTCAGGTCGGAGCTGCTGTACTAACTATGCAATGTTAGTACAGCGATCTATCCTGCTGTGCTATTGTGTTTTGTCCCCCCCCCCGCCAGAATACGCCAGTCGTTCATGGCCCTTCGACACGGCTGGCTTCTTTCGGACCGGCTGCAGTACACACAGGCAGAATGTCAGCCGGTTTCTATTGAACTGGCCGATGCCACCCGACATTCGGCCCCTGTGTACAAGGCTTGAGGTGCTCCCATCCATGGACACACACTGCTTCCTCCACATACAATGTAGTATTAATTGCCCTGCATTGTACATGGAGAAACCAAGGAACCAGCCACAGCCTGAGGATCCAGGAGAAGGGGACAGCACCAGAGTTGGCTGGAGCAGAGGTAGTTGATACAGCCTGTTCATCACCCCTGAGTAGACATTTTACCCTTGCAGTGGGCAGGGGCTCACCACAAGGATACATTTTGCCTAATTCCTGAAGTTCAGCTTTAATTTTTTGGGATTTGTGAAAGTAGCATTTGCAGATAATGGGGTTGATTTACTAAAAGCAAATCCACTTTGCACTACAAGTGTACTTGGAAGTGCAGTCGCTGTAGATCTGAGGGGAAGATGTGAAATGAGGGGAAGCTCTGCTGATTTTATTATCCAATCATGTACAAGCAAAAATGCTGTTTTTTATTTTCCTTCCATGTCCCCTTTAGATCTACAGCGGCTGCACTTCTAAGTGCACTTGTAGTGCAAAGTGGATTTGCCTTTAGTAAATAAACCCCAATGTCTGTTTTAAGAAAGCTGTACTGTGATTCTTAATGATTAACCACTTAAGGACCGCCTCGCGCTGATATACTTCGGCAGAATGGCATGGCTGGGCACAATGACGTACCTGTACGTGTCTCTTTAAGAGCCCAGCCGTGGGACGCGCGCGTGCCGCCGTGGGACGTGCGCGTGCCGCCGCGGCACGCTCGCGACCCGGTCCTGAGCTCCGTGACCGTGGCCGCAGGACCAGCGGACCTGATCGCCGCTGGTGTCCCGCGATCGGGTCACATAGCTGAAGAACGAGGAGAGGTCTGTGTAAACAAACCTCTCCCCGTGCTTCCTAGTGACACTAGTGACACTGTCACCGATTGTCTGTTCCCTGTCATAGGGAAAGATGATCAGTGATGTCGGATGCCAAGCCACGCCCCCCTACAGTTAAAAAACACACACACACACTTAACCCCTCCCCGCCCCCTAGTGGTTAACTCCTTCACTGCCAGTGTCATTTACACAGGAATCAGTGCATTTAAATACCACTGATTGCTGTATAAATGACAATGGTCCCAAAAAAATATTAATAAAAATGCTATAAAACTAACCCCTATTTTGTAAACGCTATAACTTTTGCGCAAACCAATCAATAATCGCTAATTGCGATTTTTTTTTACCAAAAATATGTAGAAGAATACGTATCGGCGTAAACTGAGGAAAAAAATCGTTTTTTTTATATATTTTTTGGGGATATTTATTATAGCAAAAAGTAAAAAATATAGATTTTTTTTCAAAATTGTCGCTCTATTTTTGTTTATAGCGCAAAAAATAAAAACTGCAGAGGTGATCAAATACCACCAAAAGAAAGCTCTATTTGTGGGAAAAAAAGGACGTCAATTTTGTTTGGGAGCCATGTCGCACGACCGCGCAATTGTCAGTTAAAGCGACGCAGTGCCGAATCGCAAAAAGGGGCCTGGTCCTTTGGCTGCAAATTGGTCCGGGGCTTAACTGGTTAAAGGTGACACCTGGGAAATATTTTAATTTGCTAAAGCACTGTGTTTCAAACAACCGCCATGCCCTATTTTTACTGTTTTGACCATTTTAACTCTTTTTCCTGGTGCCTCCATGGCAGCATACCTGTGATAAGCTCTCATAACAGAAAGAGGAATCAGCGCCACAGAACTACCTGGACAATTGCTGATCCCAATTGAGAATGCTGCTGATCAATCCTAGTAAAATACTAGCAGATAATGAAATAAATAAGTTTGCAGCGCAAAACTCTGGAATGTCCACAATTGTGTTAAAAATGTGTACCAAATATATATTAATTCTAAAAAAGATGGACTTTGTAGGGTTCAAAAATATCTCAGCCCTTAACTGAAACAATCTACCCCCTCCTCTTATGTGTAGAATTACCTAAATAATATAATAAATAATGTGAAATCAAGTGAAACTGCAAATTCTCTGTATGATTATCTGAATAAAGTGCAAGTGCTTATTCACTGAATACATATCCGTGATGTCGCAACATTCAATGTGTTGAAAACAACATTCTCACATCCATAAACAATGGTGTGTGTAATAAAATTAAACTCCTGCAAAAAAACTATAAATTACCATGTGACAAACCAAAAACTATATAAAAAATAAGCGTATAAAACGCAAAAAAAATAAAATGAATTTATGTACCCCTAATCTTAAACTGTGCAACACCAGATATGTGTCATATTTATGTGTGAAAAAGGAAAAAAAAATATATATATATATATAAATATATATATTTAATTAATTATAGAAATATTTGCTTAAAACAAAAACAAAAAACAATCGCTTGATATCCCCCAAAGTGCATCGGTGCAAAAAAAGGTTAAAAAAATTCCAAAACTCAAATCACAGTTCTCAATGAAAAGGCTGAACAGCATGATCCAACACTTCTTAAGGCCCGTACACACGATCAGACTTTTTGACAACAAACATGCAAGTTAGCTGTTTTGGAGCAACATCCGACCGTGTGTACGCTCCATCGGACAAACTTTTTCAATTTCCATCGGACTTTTGTTGGCTGTGCGAACAGACAAACTTTCTGCCAACAAAAGTCCGATGGAGCAAAGTCCGACCGTGTGTACACAAAACCATCGGACTTTTGTACAAAGTACAAACACGCATGCTCAGAACAATGCAAAAGATCAGACAACAATACAGAAGTTGGCCAAAGGTGGCGCTGGAGTATTCGAACGTCCTCTTTTGAAGTGTCGTCAGTACGTTGAAACGTCACTACGTTCGTGTTTGTTGCCTAAAAAGTCCTGCCGTGTGTATGCAATACAAACTTGGGGCCAACACCCCTTTGTACAAAAATCTACGGGAAAGTTTGTACAAAGTCCGATCGTGTGTATGAGGCTTTAGATTCAGTTGGCCAATAAGCTCCTTTCATCGGAAAAGTTCTAAAGTGACTCACCAACAGTTGTGGCTGGTACAATTATAGACCAGCAATTGCACAGAATAAAATATTTGGGTTATTCCTACTCCGTGGACTCCAACTTCTCAGCCTATTAGTATCTCCTCCAACCCATGTGGATGATCCATTTCCAAGTCTGCAATAGCGTGATGCTGTATCTCTCTCCACTCTGCTGATTTCATTCTCTCCACCTGTCAGAAGAAGAAAGGAAAAATGTCTTAAGTGTCTGCCCGAAACTAGGCAACAATCGCGTGTTATTAATAATGTAATCCTCTGCTCCTGGCTATGTTCCACAACCTGAGAGCCTGATCTCTGTAAAACGGCTCGATGGTGTCAGCGTCCTAGCCTCCACTTTACTAGTTTTGTTGTGTTAACGTCCTCATAGAGTGGAAAGGAAAAACTTCTTAAGTGTCAGCCCGACACGAGGGAACAATCGCATGTTATTAATAATGTGATCCTCTGCTCCTGGCTATGTACCAAAACCAGAGAGCCTGATCTCTGTAAAACGGCTTGATAGTGTCAGCGTCCTAGCCTCCGCTTTACTAGTTTCGTTGTGTTAACGTCCTCATAGAGTGGAAAGGAAAAACTTCTTAAGGCCCCTTTCACACTGGGGCGTTTTTCATGCGGTGCAGCGCTAAAGATAGCGCCTGTTCACCGCATGAAAAAATCCTGCCCCATTCACTCCAGTGTGAAAGCCGGCGGGCTTTCACACTGGAGCGGTGCGCTAGCAGGATGAAAAAAAAAGTCCTGCTAGCAGCATCTTTGGAGCGGGATAGGAGCGGTGTGTTCACCGCTCCTATACCGCTCCTTCCCATTGAAAAGAATGGGAGACCGCGGTAAAACCGCGGCAATACCGCCGCAAAGCGCCGCTACGGCGGCGCTCTGCGGGGGTGTTTAACCCTTTTTCGGCCGCTCGCGGGGGGTAAAACCGCACCGCGAGCGGCCGAAAACCGCGGTAAAAACGACGGTAAAGCAGCGCTAAATATAGCGCTGCTTTACCGTCACCGCGGCTCACCGCCCCAGTGTGAAAGGGGCCTAAGTGTCAACCCGACACGAGGGAACAATCGCATGTTATTAATAATGTGATCCTCTGCACCTGGCTATGTACCGAAACACGAAAGCCTGATCTCTGTAAAACGGCTTGATAGTGTCAGCGTCCTAGCCTCCGCTTTACTAGTTTTGTTGTGTTAACATCCTCACGGAGCAGCCGCTGTGCCGAGATAGTGATCTCCTGTGTTCACTAAGCAGCAGGGCAGCTGCACGGCATGGGACCTGGAAGCTAGTGACAGTCATTGCGGCAGCTCCATGAAGACGTTATATAGTATATAGTATATAGTATATATATATATATATATATATATATATATATATATATATATTTATATATACTATATAGATATAGTCCTACTTTAAGGCCTGGTTCACACCTATGCATTTTTTTAGCACGCTTTCAGTTTTGCAGAAACACACTACAGTCCATTTTTCATGGTTTTCCTATGGATGTAGTTCACATCTGTGCATTTTATGGAAAGGGCCAGGGACTTTTTTTCTGGTTTTTGCTTCAATAGACAATGAATAAAAAGCATGTATTGGAAAACTCAAAATGCACCTGCATAGGTGTGAATCAGGCCTAACAAATAACCCTTGTACAGTAGAACCTTTTTAAATGGGAAAGAAAATAAATCATACTCATAATTGTACAGTACCTAAAAGAAATCAGACATTATTTATGATTACATATCCATTTCAATACTGGGCACTTTCACCCCTTCCTGCCCAGGCCATTTTCCAGCTTTCAGCGCTGTCGCACTTTGAATGACAATTGCACGGTCATGCAACACTGTACCCAAATACAATTTTAATCATTTTCTTCCAACAAATATAGCTTTCTTTTGGTGGTATTTAATCACTGCTGTTTTTTTTTTTTTTTTTTTACTAAAAATAAAGACTGAAAATTAAAAAAAATAAAAAGTTTTTCTTAGTTTCAGTCAGTAAATTATGTAAAAAAGTAATATTTCTCTTTCACTGATAGGCTGCACTGATGGGCACTGATGAGGTGGCACTTATGGGCACTGATGAGGTGGCACTTATGGGCACTGATAGATGGCACTGATGGGCGGCACTGATGGGCTGCACTTATGGGCTTTGATGGGCAGCACTGATGAGCAGGCACTGAAAGGCAGCACTGATGGGCACTGATTGGTGGCATCGGGGGCTTTACTGTAACCTGTCCTTGTGTCCCCTGCGAGGAGATGCCGCTGATCAGCTTTCCTCACCACACACTGTCAGTGTGAGGTCGATGAGAGACGATTACCGCATTTACATGGGACCGGCTGTGATTGGACACAGCCGATCACATGGTAAAGAGCCGCGTCATCGACTCTTTACAGAGCTCGAAGTTGCGCCGTGTCCTAGGAACTGTCATTTGACGGTGGGCGGGTGGCAAGTGAATATGCAAGTGACATCCAATAAAATGTCCCACCCTGCGGGGAATCTGGTGTCAAACATGTATTTTTTTACTGCCAAAATAAAAAAAAATTATGTGTAATATCTGCAACTGGTCATTTGAATATTTCTCCTATGAGGCTGACAGTTCTTTTAGTCTTGTCACTGTCCTATCTCCCAGTAATATATGACCTTTGGCTCTTGTCTTGTCACTTAGAAAGGAAGTCACTAATCTACTGCATTCCAGACCCTTTTGAGAGGAAGTTAAAGTGACAGTCAGTATATTTAACCCTTAATGGGGCCAACTTGAGGGCAAGATAAGTTGTGTTACCCATCTGCGTGACGATTATCAGCAAAAAAAAGTGTGAAAGTGCCCTTTTCTGCATAGCAAGCTAAAGCTATCTTAGAACAGTCAGAGTATATTCACATATCTTACATATCCCAAAAATAAGAGGATTATTACTTTTAGGACAGTGTGCAGCAGTGGCGGTGCGTGCATAGAGGGCGCAGGAGCGCCGCCCCCCCTCTCCTGCACCGCTCTATCACCAATAGATAGATTCATGCATTGCATGAATCTATCTATTGTCACCGCTGCCGCACCCTATTCAGGTGTCCGGCTCCTGATCGGGCGCCGGGCATCTGAATTACAGTGGGGGGGGTGTTGCTGGAAGCGCCCCTATTAGAGCTGTAAGCTCTAATAGGGTACCTTATTAGAGCGGTGTGCTCTAATAGGCTTCCCTAAGTGTAAACAGCGGGCGCACTGCTGTGCGTTCGCTGATTACACAGTATTGTGTTAGAGAAGCGAATACATCGCTTCCCTAACACAGACCCGCCTCTCAGCCAATCAGGTTGCCAGGTCTGTTACCTGTCACCTGATTGGCTGAAGTCACAGGCGCTGTGATTGGACGCTAGGAGTCCAATCATAGCAAAAGACAGGAGCGCGGGAGAAGACATCCGACGGAGACACCACTCGTCGCCTGACGCCGTCACCAGCTGCACAACGGGACAGGGTAAGTGCAGAGGGCAGGCAGGGGGCACAGTGGCAGCACTTGAGGGGCACAGTGGCAGCACTTAAGGGGCACAGTGGCAGCACTTAAGGGGTACAGTGGCAGCACTTAAGGAGCACAGTGGCAGCGTTTGGAGCACAGTAGCAGCACTTGGGGCACAATGGCAGAACTTGGGGCACAATGGCAGAACTTGGGGCACAATGGCAGCACTTGGGGCACAATGGCAGCACTTGGGGCACAATGGCAGAACTTGGGGCACAGTGGCAGCACTTGGGGCACAGTGGCAGCACTTGGGGCACAGTGGCAGCGTTTGATGGGCACAGTGGCAGCGTTTGATGGGCACAGTGGCAGCATTTAATGGGCACAGTGGCAGCGTTTAATGGGCACAGTGGCAGCATTTAATGGGCACAGTGGCAGCATGTAATGGGCACAGTGGCAGCGTTTGATGGCACAGTGAGGCTGTTTGTTTGCGCCCCCCCAAAAATTTTGAGCACCAGCCGCCACTGGTGGGCAGAACCACAGACATCATTTAATCATGCCCAAAACCAACAACTGCACATCCAGTGGAATAAAGGCAAGCCAAATAAAGCCTGCCTTACTTACTGGCTGGAGGACATCCAGCATCATCTAGCGCTTTTCTCCTCCTCTTTCGTTCATTGGATTTGACTTCTTTCATAGGAAGCTCTGCATGGAAGTTCAGCATAATGTGGGCATTACCTAGGGTGGTCATGCTGAGTTTATGGGCTGAACGTAAGATATTTAACAGATTCCACTAACTGCACTAATTAGTGCAGATGGACGAGTCTCAGCCTCCGGCTATTGCATTTTGATAGCCAGCACCCTTGGCTGTTAGCATACCCAAACAGTGACAGCAGATGACTAGCTATATTTACTATACGGCTGATTTTTTTCCTCCCGCCTCCTTCAATCTTGAGACCAAAGTTTGTTGAGCTGGGTGGTGCCATCAGGACCACCCACAAATCAGATTTTGGCTGATTCAGCAGAAAATGCCTGAATATTTGATCTGCGTATAGCCAACTTTAGTCTATTTGTATACTAAAATTCTGATTCTTAAAGCGGAGCTCCACCCTAAAGTGGAACTTCCGCTTATCGGATTCCTCCCCCCCTCCGGTGCCACAATTGGCACCTTTCAGGGGGGAGGGGGGTGCAGATACCTGTATAATACAGGTATCTGCGCCCACTTCCGGGACGAGCTAGTCGAAGCTGGCCTGCCCATATCCGAAGATGCCCCGTTGTGTCTTGGGAAACACAGTTCCCAGGACACAACGGGGACCAATAAAGAAGAATAAAATGCGCAGTAGGGAACTGGGCAGTGAAGCAGCAAGCTTCACTTCCTGATTCCCTGACAGAGGATGGCGGGGGGGGGCAGCCGAGAGACGAGCGACCGATCGTCATCTTCTGCCGACACCGCTGGAACCTGGAACAGGTAAGTGTCTATTTATTAAAAGTCAGCAGCTGCAGTATTTGTAGCTGCTGACTTTTAAAAAAAAAATTCAGGTGGACCTCCTCTTTAAACCATATGGCCAAAAGTATGTGGACCCCCTTGAAAATTATTGACTTCAGGTATCTCCAGTAACAGATACTGTTAATACTATACTAAACCAAGACATCTTAGACAATTGTGTGCTTCTAATGTTGTGTCATACATTGTACAATTTTCCTTTAGATTTACCTCCAACTTAGGTACCTGACCTCACAAAAACGCTTTGCTCATAATTGCAGCTTGGGGCAATGTCTGAAAATGTTAATAAGCCCTCTAATCAAAAAATAAAATAAAAATGGTGATTCAGACCTGAGCACTGTGTGCCCTTTGAAGGCTGTAATTTCTTGGCATTCTGTATCCTTAAAATCCTGTCTCTCTGTTTCCATTTTTTGACTGGTTACACCACCTTGCAAGGTCCAATGGAGCTCTTCCGTAGCCACCACTGCATGCTCATCCCCAACAGGGACTACAGCCAGACCTCCCATCTCTATGTGCAATGACACCCACAGACAAGCCAGAAGCCGATGACACTTTTTGATGTCATAATGTAGAGAATAAGATTTCCTTTCATTTGAGCCCAGTCTTGCCACACAGATTTACTTGAGACCTGAGCAATCCTCTTTTATTGTTCAGTTAGAGAAATCTTGACAAAGTCTTGAAAACTTTGTAAAAAACGCCCCCTTGCTGTGAGTGACAGGTGATTTACATATCATGCACTAGCCTGAGACAGGTTATCATCAGATCACTGGATGTTCTACTCTGCCCAGCTCTGACTACATACATGTCCCCTAAATCACTTGTCTGTCTATAGTCTGCTGACTGTTCACTGCATCCCATGATGAGAAACATCCAGTCAAAACACAGTAAAGCTGGGAGAGCTGGAGGGGAGGGGGATGTGAATTGTGAACTTTTTACAAACTTTTTACACAGGATGTGCCTGTCTCAGGCTAGTGCATGATATGTAAATCACCTGTCACTCACAGCAAGGGGGCGTTTTTGACAAAGTTTTCAAGACTTTGTCAAGATTTCTCTAACTGAACAATAAAAAAGGATTGCTTAGGCCTCGAGTAAATCTGTGTGGCAAGACTGGGCTCAAATGAAAGGAAATCGTATTCTCTACATTATGACATAAAAAAAAAAACATCCACTTTAATGCACACAAATTCCCACAGACACACTTTAAAATCCTGTGCAAGCGAGTTTGGGGTGGAAAAACTTGACTGGCCTGCACAGAGTCCTGACCTCAACCCAATAGAACACCTTTGGGATGAATTAGAGCGGAGACTGCGAGCCAGGCCTTCTCGTCCAACATCAGTGCCTGACCTCGCAATTGCACTTTTGGAAGAATGGTCAAACATTCCCATAGACACACTCCTAAACCTTGTAGACAGCCTTCCCAGAAGAGTTGAAGCTGTTATAGCTGCAAAGGGTGGACCAACTCAATATTAGACCCTACGGACTAAGACTGGGATGCCATTAAAGTTCATGTGTGTGTAAAGGCCGGTGCCCCAATACTTTTGGTAATATAGTGAATGAGTATAACAGTATACCCATAAGGTGACACCTAATGTCTCCCCCATGAGCTGCAGTTGGAGATCGGAACTCATGGTGTATCATGGCCTTTCTATATTTGTTACGCATTATGGGGGATGTGACATGAGCAGGTATATTCTTTTGTTGGAATTAATCCAACTGTGTTTACTGACCCACACCTCCCAACTTTTTGAGATAGGAATGAGGGACACCTATCAGAAAAAGTATGCAGGCATAGGACACACCCCTTGCCACGCCCCCTTAAAGGAGAATTGTACAAAAAAACAAGATTGGTTAAACCCACAAGTGCTTTTTTTACCACTAATATTCCTTTATATTGGCTTTTGGAATTTACAAATGCAGCAATTTAGGAATCAGAAGAAAGGTTTAGTGCTGGAAAACACTTTTTTGATAGATAAAAAGTGCATTTTTAATACATCTATATAGATCAGACCAAAATGAGGGTCAAATGAGGAGGAAAGAGGGACAGAGGGAGATTGCTCCAAATCAGGGACAGTCCCTCGAAATCAGGGACAGTTGGGAGCTATGCTGACCCCTTTAAAATCGGTTGTGGGTGACCTTACCCTTTGACCATATCAAAGAAGAAAATGTTGCTGAATCTTCGGTTCCATAACGGAAAACACAAACTGTGTTTAATTAAAAGATCAACTGCTGCTGAAAACGGAGACATTTTAAGATCAAAAGCTAAGATTTAAAAATTAGCTCCAGAGAATATGCAAAATGTTTCCCAAAATAGCACAAATAATGAGCAGTGGGCATGGCGGATAATTGGAGAGTGAATTAGTTGAGGGGGGCAGGGAACAGACAGAAATGACTTGCTATGCCCAAGCAGGGTGGAAGCAATGCCATCAGAGGGCAGAGGTATTGTGTGTGCGTGTGTGCATGCTTAGCATGTATGTGCTTAGCATGTTTGCATCCAGGTTGATCTTGCACAGGAATTTTGGAGGGAGTGGAGGGGCACTGCATGCTCAGTCCTGCATCTGTTTGTATGAGGGGGTGGCATTCCATCATACAAGCTTTCTCTTTTGTAATCTGACTCTAGGATTCAGGTTCAGCAAACCCAGGTAATCAGTAACCAGACTGGATCATCCGATGAGACGAGAGGTGGTGTGATTCTGCTTTTCCCCACCCAAATCGGGGCTTTGGAAAGCAAACTTTGTGAGTCGTCTAACCCTTTTCCTATTTTTCGTATTCTGTAAGGTCTCTTTACTGTTTTTCTTCCTATAGTTATTTATTGTCTGTCTGTCCATCTGTCACCTGTCAAGTGTAACCATCAAGGACCTTTGCTGATATCCTTTGATCAATTTCAGGTTGTGCCAGTGGTGGTGGTGTTTGCTCAAGGTCACGCCATGATCCTACCTGGCTCCTTTTTGTTGTTGACCTTCTGCGTGGTTCTTGGACCACTCCAGATTGTGGCGGATGAGGCTGACTATGAAGAAGAGATTGTCCTCAGGCTTGTCATGGAAGAAGATGCCCAAGTTGACAGTGAGAAGAAGACGACTCCTGGGGATTTCCTCTGGAGTAACAAGGTACAAAATACTGCTTCATCCAAAATCTTGAAATGTGCAAGGTATATTAAAGCAGGGCTTTTTTTCAGCGGGAATGCGGGGGAATGCAGTTCCGGCACCTCCAGCACTAGGGGTGTATTGTTGCTGAGGAGGTCTGTTGTTGCTAGTGGGGGGCCTATTTTTGCTGGGGGTCAATTGTTTCTGGGAGAGATCTACTGTTGAGGGAGCAGTCCATTGTTGCTGGCTGCCAGGGAGTCTGTTGATGCTGGGGGTGAATTTTGTTGCGTGTGGCCCATTGTTGTTGGGGGGGGGGACTATTGTCGCTGGTAGGGGGGCTCTATTGTTACTGGCTGTAGGGGATCTATTTAACTACTTTTATTGTGATCGTTACCAAATTCCATACAAATTACAAATGGAAGCGCCACAAAATGATACTTGGTTCTGTATTCTCTAAAAAAAGGCAGTACTGGTCTAGGAGATGGGTAGGGTGGTGAAACCAAGGAATGGTGCTCAGAGGTAGGTAAGGGTAGAGAAAAGAATATAAAGAAAAAAGGTGCAAAAAAAGGGAATGGTAATTAGAGCTGGCTGCTCACCCCGTATGCAATTCTGGAAGAAAAGAAGATAAATTCCCCATGGGGGTTTTCCGGCAGCAATAAAGAACAATTACAGGGGGTCCCCGAGTTACGAACTCGTTAGGGACTGCCCGCCTGTACTTAAGTCGGAAATGTTCGTAAGTCGGCTGCGCATGCGCAGACCGACAAATACGACCATTTCCGGACATTTCCGATGTTCCGTCCAATGCCGTTCTGCGCATGCGCGGCAAATTACGGACATTTCCGAAGTTTTCCGAGGCTCCGAATGGCCGCGCATGCGCAGAACGGCCAAAACACGGCGGAAAATGGCGGAGGGTCCCCGCAGCGCCTCGTTCGTAAGTAGGGGATGTTCGTAGGTCAGGCGTTCGTAAGTCGGGGACCCCCTGTAGTTGGTAAAACCAAAAGATTTTTGTTTTTATTGTTTTATCCAAATTAAAAGTCGAGCTCTGGTTTACATTGTGCGAACAATACAACGAATAAAGGTACATGCAATATGTTATCCACTTGTATCGACAGAAATATTACAATAGTAATGAATTATAATTCCAAAAGGTTAATCCATCTGATGACAAGCACCCCTCTACCCCAATGCATTTCGACCATTTTGGAAGTTGTGGTCTTCTTCAGGGGGCAAAAAAGAACAAAGAAAAAGGGCAGCCTTATCACGTATCAAGAGAAAAAAGCTTTTTAATATTATTGTACAACTGTTATATTTTAATATAATTATTATTGTGTTTATCGCATGTAATATTTACCCGTCCACCGGATTGTTTCGCTCAAACCAGAGATTTTTCTAAAAAACCCAAATTTGCTCCCTGAGAGAAGTCGCTGGCCTCAACTCCGTGGTATTACTCCCCAATCGTCCCATTAAAATGGGAAAGAGAAAAGGCCCCCCAAGGGGGTCAAGGTCACGGGCTTACAGGAGATGACAGAAAAATGGAGGGGTGTCACCGTGTGGGCGACCGCACCTGAAAACAACAATTTAAAACAAATTACTAATATTTATATAATTTACTCGATAATTGCCAGAACAGAGAGGGACAGTAATTATGAAGTAACAATTGGGCAAATATGAACATAAATATCCAACCTTATAAGTAATTGGCTATTAGAATTTTTGATAGTATATTTATAAACTTCATTTTGGTGACTCTATTCTAACTTGATTGATTGGTAAGTATGGGAAAAGGGGGGCTTTATATATTCGTGCATGAATGTGTGAATGAATGATTAATGCAGGTGAAGGTGTGGGTGTGCTACCAAAAGGGATGTGAGTGATTGTGAAGTAGTGAAATGAACAGGAAAATAGTGCGAAAAGGAAAAAAAATAAATAATAAAAAAAAAAGGTTGAGAAAAGAGGTGACTCAGAAAGTGGGAGTTCCTGCACCTATTCTTTAAGAAAAAAAGCCCTGTATTAAAGTATACCCAATCATCCCAATGACCTATTTATGATAAGAAGGCTGTGAAACACTTTCCCTTGACTGATGTAATTCCATGGGTTGGTTGCATATGATATGTCTCTTGTGAATTATAGCGAAAGATACAGAATATGATTTCATTGAAGTTTTTACTTTAGTTACAGTATCCTGTTTTTCACAGCTTGGGAGACGCTATGTTCTTTTATAATTTTCCCTTTCAATTGACTGAGTTTTAAGAGAAAAATATAGTCCATATTCAGTAAGCATGTACTTTAACCACTTCAGCCCCGGATTTGGCTGCTGAATGATCGGGCCATTTTTTGCGATTCGGCACTGCGTCGCTTTAACTGACAATTGCGCGGTGGTGCGACATTGCACCCAAACAAAATTGACGTCCTTTTTTTCCCACAAATAGAGCTTTCTTTTGGTGGTATTTGATCACCTCTACGTTTTTTATTTTTTTGCTCTATAAACAAAAAAAGAGCGACAATTTTGAAAAAAAAAAAAACACAATATTTTGTACTTTTTGCTATAATAAATATCCCCATTTTTTTTTTTTTAAAAAAGCTGATTTTTTTCTCAGTTTAGGCCTATATACATTCTTCTACATATTTTTGGTAAAAAAAAAATCGCAATAAGCGTACATTGATTGGTTTGCGCAAAAGTTATAGCGTCTACAAAATGGGGGATAGATTTATAGCATTCTTATTATTATAATTTTTTTTACTAGTAATGGCGGCGATCTGCAATTTTTATCGGGACTGCAACATTATGGCGAACACATCGGACACTTTTGACACATTTTTGGGACCATTGGCATTTATACAGCGATCAGTGCAATAAAAATGCACTGATTACTGTAAAAATGTCACTGGCAGGGAAGGGGTTAACACTAGGGGGCGATCAAGGGGTTAATTGTGTTCCCTATATGTGTTTCTAACTGTAGGGGGAGAGGACTGACCTAGAGGAAGTTACGGATTGTGGTTCCTAGCTAATAGGAACTAATGATCTGTCATGCCTCACAGAACAGAACAGGGATTTGTGTGTTTACACACACACGTCCCTGTTCTGCCGCTCGTGCCCGCGATCGGCTACAAGCATCGCCACCCCCGCTGTGCAGCGAGCGTGCACCTGCTATCCCGATCCCGCGAGCCAACGTATAGCTACGACAGCTCCCGGGATCGTGCCGACCTGTCGCAGTAAAATGACTGCAAGCAGTTAATTTATCGCAGTGTTTACCTTTATTTTTTGCCTTGCCTTATTTTTTTTTACTGTACTTTTAAAGTGATTTGTAGACTACCCACTAGGGGGAGCTCTCAGAGGCTCAGTGCAATTACTGTTTTTAATAGTTGTTGTGATGAGATAGCAGCCATGCAGCAAATGCATTGTTTTCAATAAGACCCCATACACACTATTAGATTTTCTGAAAAATGTTGTCTTCAGATTTACCAAAACCATGTAGTGCAAGAGCCTGCCTGATTGCAGGCTGATTGCATACAAATTTAAACTCTTAAGGCTTTACCTCATATTATATGGTTTTGGTAAATCTGAAAAAAAAATCAGCAGAAAATCTAATAGTGTGTATGGGGGTTAAAGTGGTTGTAAACCCTTTACAACCACTTTTTTCTATAGGTAAGCCTATAAATAGGCTTACCTGTAGCTACACTGGATATCACCTAAACCTGCACTGTTTAGAAGATATCCCTGAATTTTCATGTGCCGACGTTAGCCTGTACCATTACTGGCGGCTCCGGCGCAAGAGTGACGTCACGGCGGCTCCGGCCATCACAGCGCTGAAGCCTGCGATACCCGGAAGTAACTCCGGAAGCCATGTCGGCCACCGGAGCGGTGAACGAGGACCGCTACGGGGACTTCGATCTCAGGTAAGTAATTCATACTAGCTCATTATGCCTTTGTCTTGCAGGTTTTTTTTTTGGGGGGGGGGGGGGTTTGGGTTTACAACCACTTTAAAGCAGGATTCCACCCTAAAGTGGAACTTCCGCTCATCGGAACCCTCCCCCCCTCCGGTGTCACATTTGGCACCTTTCAGGGGGGAGGGGGGTGCAGATATCTGTCTAAGACAGGTATTTACACCCATTTCCGGGCATAGACTCCCATAGGAGTCTATGCCTCTTCCTGTCCCACCGTGCTGTCTGCTGGTACACACACGGGTCCCAGAGACAGCGCGGATGATTCTCATTGCACTGCGCAACTCGCGCGTGCGCAGTAGGGAATCGGGAAGTGAAGCCGCAGCGCTTCACTTCCTGATTCCCTCACCGAGAATGGCGCCAGCAGCAGCAGAGAGCCGAGCGATTGTTCGACCTCTGCTGCCGACATCGCTGGACCCTGGAAGAGGTAAGTGTTCATTTATTAAAAGTCAGCAGCTGCAGTATTTGTAGCTGCTGGCTTTTTTAAAAAAAAATTTCAGGTGCAGTCCCTCTTTAAAGTGGATGTAAACCCAAAAAAAAATTTGGTGTGAGTGACAGGTGATTTACATATCTCATGCACTAGCCTGAGACAGGCACAGACCATAGAACCACAGACCAGAGTGAAAGAAAATGTATTCTCCAGTAAACAGCAAGAAGAATATAGGGGAGATGTATATAGTCAGGGTTGGGCAGAGTAGAACATCCAGTGATCTGATGATTGTTATAGTGCAGTGTGTGTGTCTGAGGTCATCTGATCACAGATAACATTCCTTTCCATCATTGTTATGTGGGGGAGGGGTGCATTTCTCACTTTTTATAATTACACAGGATGTGCCTGTCTCAGGCTAGTGCATGAGATATGTAAATCACCTGTCACTCAGAGCAAGGGGGCGTTTTTGACAAAGTTTTCAGCACTTTGTCAAGATATTTCTAACGGAACAATAAAAGAGGATTGCTCAGGCCTCAAGTAAATCTGTGTGGCAAGACTGGGCTCAAATGAAAGGAAATTTTATTCTCTACATTATGACATCAAAAAAATGTTTGGGTTTACATCCACTTTAAGTCACATGACTCCAAAATTTGCATTGTTAGAAGGAGCAGTATTTATTTATTACAGGAATTTATATTGCACCATCAATTTACACATCGCTTTGTATACTCACATCGGTTCCTGCTTGCATCGGCTTTCAATCTAAGGTCCCTATCTCAGATATACATACTAGGGCCAATTTACCTACCAGCATGTCTTTGGAGTGTTAAAGGAAACCGCAATACCCAAAGAACATTCAAACTTCATGATAGTGTCCAAGCCATAATTCAATCAGAAGAGCCCAGTGCTGCAAGACAGAAGTGCTAACCACTAAGCTACTGCTACTGCTGCTCATAGAACCACTGTGTAGCACTGCAAAGTAGACAATAGTGCTGTAACGAATTGTCTTTCCTTCCTTATTACAGGAATCCTGGAGAATGTCTGGCCAATATGTTGTGGTGCTGAAAGAAAACACACATAAGTCGCAGACAGAAAGGGTGATCCGTCGCCTGCAGACCCGGGCAGCAAAGCACAGCTATCTGACTAAGATTCTTTATATCTTCAATGAACTATTCCGGGGTTTTGTGGTTAGGATGAGCAGCGATCTGTTAGAGATGGTGAGTAACCTTATTTGTCAGCATTGGTTGGGGATTTTACCCAACTTTTTGTATAAACCAAAGGGCAAGGGGATAATAAGATACTGGCGGTGGCAGTTACTTTTTATTTAAACAACATGTGCTATCTGCAGCTTTAAATAAGGTTTTAGCTGACTTTAACAAGCAACAGCTCTGCTTTAAAGTGTTACAAAACCCAGGACCCTGCATTCACTATATCTGCTCTCCCACAGTACACAGAACATGAAAATGCAACAGTTGTAGTAAATATAAACTGCTAAATATCTTTTCTCATCAGCAGTACATAGCAGTCTTGTGACTTCTATCACTGTCTGGTTAAAGCTTGTAGGAGGAGTTTTCATTCTACTCTGACTGTCCTATGCAGGATCCCTGACCCTCTGTCTGAACAGTGCTAATTGGCCCTGTGCTGATACCAAGATTTAAAAAAAATACCCTCTAGCAATACACACTAAACTGAGCATGTGCAGCTTGTCCTCTAGCCTAGGTTCTATCAGGTGATGGTTTGAGGACTGTGGAAGAAGGGGAGGATCAGAGAAGATAGGATTAAACAGCCTTTTTACACAATGCAGATGAATAACCCCCTTAGGTTCCACAGTGAGTATAACATGCATGCTTTACTGCATATACAGACTGATTTTACTGCTGTGTTGTGTTTTTAATATTTGCTATGTTTGAGTCTACTAAAATAATTATTTTTTTAAATAAGTAATTTTAACCACTTAAGCCCTGGAAGGATTTGCCCCCTTAATGACCAGGCTATTTTTTGCAATACGGCACTGTGTCACTTTAACTGGCAATTACGTCGTGCGACGCTGTCCTTTTTTTCCCCACAAATAGAGCTTTCTTTTGGTGGTATTTGATCACCTCTGCGGTTTTTATTTTTTGTGCTATAAAAAAAAAAAGAAAAAAAGAGAGACAATTTTGAAAAAAAAAGCATTATTTTTAACTTTTTGCTATAATAAATATCCCCCCAAAAAATATAAAAAAAAAAAATTTCTTCCTCAGTTTAGGCCGATATATATTCTTCTACATATTTTTGGTAAAGAAAATCCCAATAAGCGTATATTGATTGGTTTGCACAAAAATTATAACGTCTACAAAATAGGAGATATATTTATGGCATTTTTATTAATATTTTTTTTTTTAACTATTAATGGCGGTGATCAGTGATTTTTATTGGGACTGCGACATTGTGGCAGACAGATCGGACACTTTTGACACTTTTTTGGGACCAATGACATTTATAAAGAGATCAGAGCTAAAAATAGGCACTTATTACTGTATAAATGTCATTGGCAGGGAAGGGGTTAACACTAGGGGCGATCAAGGAGTGATTCTAACTGTGGGAGGATGGGACTGCCTGGAGGAGGAGACCGATCGCTGTTCATACTTAGTATGAACAACAGATCTGTCACCTCTCCCCTGACAGAATGGAGACCTGTCTGTTTACATTGACAGATCTCTGTTTTGTCTCTCTCAGGAGCGATCGTGGGTGCCCGGCGGACATCGAGGCCGCCAGCCACGCACATCAGCCCTGTCGTCAGGCCACGGGAGTGTGCACCCCCTTGTGGTCTTAAAGCGGCCAACCTATAGCTACGGCGATTTGCCCAGGAGAGCAAACCTGCCGCAGTATAACGGCAGCGGTTGGTCCTCTAGTGGTTAAAGAGTTACTAAACCCAGGACCCTACATTCACTATTTCTGGTCTCCCACAATACACAGAACATGGAAATACAATAGTTTTAGTAAATATAAAATGCTAAATACCTTTTCTCATCAGCAGTAAATAGCAGTCTTGTGACTTTTATCAGTGTCTGGTTACAGCTTGTAAGAGTTTTCATACTGTACTAGCTGTCCTATCAGAATCCAGGACCCCTGACCCTCTGTGTGGACAGTGCTGATTGGCCCTGTGCTGATCCCATGCACTCTCCCAGGAAAAAAAACACTCTAGCAATACACACCAAACTGAGCATGTGCAGGCTGACTCCAGTAGCTGTGTCTTATCCGGATCTGTTCTGGAGTCAGTGGAAGAGGATCTGTACATACAGGATCAAAAAGCCTTTTTACACAATGCAGAGGATTGACCCCTTAGGTTTCACAGTGAATATAACAAGCATGTTTTACTACATATACAACTGATTTTACTGTTGTGGGTTTAGTAACACTTTACCCACTTAAGGACCAGACGCCACAGTAAGGGCTCTTTCACATGGACGGACCGTATGTCCGTTTTTCATCCTTCCGTTTTCGGATGCAAAATGGACATACATGTATCCCTATGGGGATACCCGATCTACCATAGGGGAGAGCGGCGCTGTGACAGGTCTGTCCCTGCACAGTGTGCAGAGACGGACCTGTCATCTTCCTGCTCAGCGGAGATCGCTCCGGCGATCCCCGCTGAGCAAGCGGATATCCACGGGGCGGATCTGCACTGATCCGCCCCCTGTGAAAGAGCCCTTATACTGTGGCAGGTTGGCTCCCCTGGACGAATCGCCATAACTGTACATCGGCCACTTTAAGAGCACGAGGGGGCGCGCGCCCACGGAGCAACGCCAGAGCCAATGCGCGTGGCCGGTGGGCGCTACGTCCGCAGGCCATCCGCGATAGCTCCTGACAGAGACAGAATTGAGATCTGTCAATGTAAATTGATAGATCTGCGTTCTGTCAGGGGAGGAGAGACAGATCTCCTGTTCCTACTGTTTAGAAACAGCGATCGGTCTCCTCCCCCAGCCAGTCCCATCCCCCCACATTTAGAAACACTCCCTAGGTAACACACTTAACCCCTTGATCGCCCCTAGTGTTAACCCCTTCCCTGCCAGTAATTTTTTTTTAATCAAAAATATGTAGAAGGATACATATCGGCCTAAACTGAGGAAGAATTGTGTTTTTTTAATATTTTTTGGGGGGATATTTATTACAGCAAAACGTAAAAGATATTGCTTTTTTTTTTCAAAATTGTCACTCTTTTATTGTTTATAGCGCAAAAAATTAAAACCGCAGAGGCGATCAGATACCACCAAAATAAAGCTCTGTTTTTGGGGAAAAAAAGGGCATAAATTTTCATTGGGTACAGTGTCACACGACCACACAATTGTCAGTTAAAGCGACGCAGTGCCGTATAGCAAAAAATGCCCCGGTCATTAAGGGGGCAAATCCTTCTGGTTCTTAAGTGGTTAAGTTAAATAAATATAAAATATTGCATACTAATATTTCATTATTTCCAGCTCTAGACTCCTTTTATCCATGTTTACCAGGCTAACCTTAACTGATGTGCTTAGAAACATTTGCTTATGTTTATGGCACTGGATAGCTTAAAACTGATAGCTTACAGCTTATCAGTTCAAAACTCAGAATGTTCATCAAAACCTGTATCATGGTCACACTTTGGATGATATGCATTTTTGTTTGTTTATTTGTAAAATATGAATAAAATAATATATAAGAAATCGGTTACAAACTGGTCAATAAAAATAAAAAAACAACCCCAAAAAAATGATATACTTACCTTATAAGCTCACTAAGAGCTCACTGAAGCCAGCTAAAAGTTGTTTAACCACATGCCGACCGCGCTATAGTCGAAAGACGTCTACAGCGCGGTCGGCAAGTTCTAAGTGGACGTCCTACGGACGTCCTCCCAGAAACTTGCTCCCGCGCGCCCCCTGTGCTCTGCCACCACTGTGCAATACTCTGCAACCACTGTGCAATGCTCTGCCACCACTGTGCAATGCTCTGCCACCACTGCAATGCTCTGCAACCACTGTGCAATGCTCTGCAACCACTGTGCAATACTCTGCCACCACTGTGCAATGCTCTGCCACCAACCACTGTGCAATGCTCTGCCACCACTGTGCAATGCTCTGCCACCACTGTGCAATGCTCTGCCACCACTGTGCAATGCTCTGCCACCACTGTGCAATGCTCTGCCAATACTGTGCAACACTGTAATACTCTGCAATACTTGCCAATACTCTGCCAATACTTGCCAATACTCGCCAATACTCACCAATACTCTGCCAATACTTGCCAATACTCGCCAATACTCACCAATACTCTGCCAATACTCGCCAATACTCTGCCAATACTCTGCCAATACTCTGCAATAATTTTTAATAGAAACAAAGAATTTATTTTATTTTTTTACCGAATTTTCTGTATTTTTTGATTTATAGCGCAAAAAAAATAAAAAACCCAGTGGTGATTAAATACCACCAAAAGAAAGCTGTATTTGTGTGAAAAAAAGGACACAAAATTCATTTGGGTACAGTGTTGCATGACGGAGTAATTGTCATTCAAAGTGTGAGAGCACCGAAAGCTGAAAATTGGTCTGGTTAGGAAGGGGGTTTAACTGCCCAGTGGTCAAGTGGTTAAGCTTTCACAAGCACTCTCATTAGGAGCTGTATTCAGAACATACAGACTAGAGGTCTAGAAAAGAAAATGCTCATACATGGTTCATAAATACTTGTTGATGCTCTAGAGACCGGCATCTACTAGTATAGAATAACAAAGAGAATGTACTATATGTAGAATCTAACTTTATATATACAGCTCTGCAAAATAAATCTACAGAGAAGTGTTGTCACAAGGTGTCACTCCAGCTACAGTGCCTTGAAAAAGTATTCATACCACTTGACATTTTTCACATTTTGTCATGTTACAACCATAAAACGTAAATGTGTTTTATTGGGATTTTATGTGATAGACCAACACAAAGTGGGACATAATTGTGAAGTGGAAGGAAAATGATAAATGGTTTTCAAAGTTTTTTTACAAATAAATATCTGAAAAGTGTGGCGTGCATGTATATTCAGCCCCCTTAACTCTGATACCCCTAACTAAAATCTAGTGGAACTGCCTTCAGAAGTCACCTAATTAGTAAATAGAGTCCACCTGTGGGTAATTTAATCTTAGTATAAATACAGCTGCTCTGTGAAGCCCTCAGAGTTTTTTTTAGAGAACCTTAGTGAACAAACAGCATCCTGAAGGCCAATGAACACACTAGATAGGTCAGGGATAAAGTTGTGGAGAAGTTTAAAGCAGGGTTAGGTTATAAAAAAATATCCCATGCTTTGAACATCTCACGGAGGACTGATCAATCCATCATCTGAAAATGGAAAGAGTATGGCACAACTGCAATCCTACCAAGACATGGCCGTCCACCTAAACTGACAGGCTGGGCAAGAAGAGCAATAATCAGAGAAGCAGCCAAGAGGCCCATGGTAACTCTGGAGGACCTGGAGATATCCACAGCTCAGATGGGAGAATCTGTCCACAGGACAACTATTAGTCGTGCACTCCACAAATCTGGCCTTTATGGAAGAGTGGCATAAAGAAAAGCCATAAGAAGTCCCGTTTGCAGGTTGCAAGAAGTCATGTGGGGGACGCAGCAAACATGTGGAAGAAGATGCTCTGGTCAGATGAGACCAAAATTGAACTTTTTGGCCTAAAAGAAAAACACTATGTGTTGCGGTTAACTAACACTGCACATCACCCTGAACACACCATCCCCACCGTGAAACATGGTGGTGGTAGCATCATGTTGTGGGGATGCTTTTCTTCAGCAGGGACAGGGAAGCTGGTCAGAGTTGATGGGAAGATAGATGGAGCCAAATACATGGAAAACTTAGAAGAAAACCTATGGGCATCCTTTTACAGTAGTAGAAAAAAATTCCTTCTGTATTTGTATAGAGTTTTGCAATTTATTGCCCTAGTCAATGATTGATTGGGTCACGTATGCTTGACAATATTTGTATGTGGTGACAACAAACATGTGAGTGCACAGCAATAAACTTTAGATGGCTTGTAACCAAAAACACATAGGACAAGGTGTGTTTACTTTACTTCTCTGAATTTTGCTGAAGTCTAAAGTTAAAACGGAATGTATTCTGTTTTTGTAAATTTTCTTAAAGTGGTAGTAAACTCACATGTTTGCTTTTTACCTATATAATAAGGCTTACCTATAGGTACAGTAAATATCTTCCAAACATGCACCGTTGACATAAACATGCGCGGGAGTGACAGAATGGCTCCGGCTCGGCCATTCATACGGAAGACTGGGTTAAAATGGAAACAGCTGGATGGCGGTTGGACTAGTGCAGGCATGTCCAAAGTCCGGCCCTCGGCCCGTGTTCTGGTTTTGAACGGTCTGTCTGGTTATTTGGACATATATAACTTTTGTGGCCCCCAATGATCTCCCAGTGCTGGGGGCCACAAAATATATATATGCTGGCTGTCTTGGAGGGGACAGGGAGGATGCGAGACCAGTACCGTACACACAGGAGAATTTCCTGTTTACATGGCGGCCTCTGTAATGGGAAGTTCCGTCTCCTGCACTGCCCCATTTTGAACGACTGTTCTGTCCATCATAGGAGGCAGGACTTTGTATTAAAGAGGCAGCTGAGAAAACAGGAGATTTTCATGTATGTAATCTTTTGTTGCTCATCCCACCCCCCCCCCCCCCCCTGTCATATCTGAGGCTGCAGATGAATGGGCATCAATCAGGCTGCACTGATGGCAATGGTGAGTCTGCATTCATGGCAATGGGGAGCTGCATTCCTGGCAATGGGGAGCTGCATTCCTGGCAATGGTGGGTGCTGCATTCCTGGCATGGGTGAGGCTGCATTCCTGGCAATGGTGGGTGCTGCATTCCTGGCAATGGTGGGAGCTGTATTCCTGGAAATGGTGGGTGCTGCATTTCTGGCAATGGGGGTGTTGCATTCCTGGCAATGGTGGGTGCGGCATTCTTGGCATGGGTGAAGCTGCATTCATGGCAATGGTGGGTTCTGCATTCCTGGCAATGGTGGGTGCTGCATTCCTGGCAATGGGGGAGCTGCATTCCTGGCAATGGTGGGTGCTGCATTCCTGGCATGGATGAGGCTGCATTCCTGGCAATGGTGGGTGCTGCATTCCTGGCAATGGTGGGTGCTGCATTCCTGGCAATGGTGGGTGCTGCATTCCTGCCAATGTGGGTGCTGCATTCCTGCCAATGTGGGTGCTGCATTCCTGGCAATGTGGGTGCTGCATTCCTGGCAATGTGGGTGCTGCATTCCTGCCAATGTGGGTGCTGCATTCCTGGCAATGTGGGTGCTGCATTCCTGGCAATGTGGGCGCTGCATTCCTGGCAATGAGGGTGATGCATTCATGGCAATGGAGGTGGTGCATTCATGGCAATGGTGGTGCTGCATTCATGGCACTTGTGAGGCTGCAGATGGGCACTGACCCTTATTTTGCTTCACAGTTCTTTATTTAAAAAAAAAAAAATTCCTGAAACTTCCCTCTTAAAGAGAAGGTGCGTGTTATACGCCAATAAATACGTTATATACAAATAACATGCCGAAGCTCATCTCTTTACTCACACACAGCCATAAAGGCAAGCAAATTCTTGTTGGGCAGTGTATTAGTGAATCAGTTGAAGGATCATTAGTTAGTGAAAGGAAAGAGTAGGTATTTTGGACAACCACCCTTCTTGTAGGTACACCAACAGAGCCCTCAGATATCTGGAGACACAGAATGAACGAGAGGCAGGTTGTGCATTCATATGTCTATCTTTATTGAGCACGAAACTAACTTATATTCAGTATAGAACAAAGGAGGGGGAGAGGTTAGTTTAATGCATACATGTCTAGGGTTATACCAGTTTGTAACTTGATGTATATCTATCAACAGTTAGATAGGACATCTGGTCATTAGTCACATATCTTAGCTGATTGCTTAAGGCTAAACAGGATATACATTCCGAGAACAGGCTTGACCACAGTGAGCACATAAGGGAGGGGGGATGCTGTGCAAGCATTCTTACACAAGTTTGAACTTACACAATAAGGGACTTCATACAAAATGGCGGGGGTATAAAAATTGAGTCATGGTGGTTCATTCATATTATTACAAAAAGACGCAGTTCGTATATTGGATTGCAAAACACAAGGGGCTTTTTACATGATCCTTTCAGTTAGGAGTCTGAGTTGATACCACTTGCATCCAGGTATTTTGCCACTTTTCTGTGAATGAATCGTAATTACTGGCCCCTCCTCCTCCAGCTCATACAACTTGGTATGGTGTTTCAGTTAGACAAAGCCAAAACGTAGGCAGCCACTGCTAGTCTCCTATTAGAAATTCAGTATGCTCTGCAAAGACTGAATCATTGAAGCACACTTTTTTTAAAATGTATTGCTAAAACAAAATCCATACAACTAATGATAAACTTAAAGTGGCTGTAATTCTCAGAGATTAAATATGAACAAAGCAAAATTGAACACAATAAACAATCTTAGTGGGTTTTAGTATTCTCCCATTTAACTAAAAAAAGTATTTTTACTTATTTCTTTGGTCAGTTTGGGGAATTTCCATAACTTCCTGTCTGGTGAAAATGTTGTTCTTGGGATAGGAAGTGAAGAGAAATCTCAAGATCATGGACAGCAATAAAAACGGACAGGGGTTCTAATCCTTCCTTATTATATCTAAAATAAAAAAAAAATAAAAAGGTTTTGGCTATTGATATATTTTAAGGGGTATAATTTTAGCAGTAAATCTGACATTTACCCACCATCTATGGCAGGGGTGCCCAACCTTTTGAAGGCTGAGGGCCACTTAACCGCTTCCCGACCGCCTAACGCAGATATACTGCGGCAAAATGGCACGGGCAGGCAAAATCACGTACCTGTACGTGATCCTTTAAATGCCTGCCCGTGGGTCGCACGCGCCCTGCCAGCGGCGTGCTCGCGACCCGGTCGGGAGCTCCGTGACCCCGGCCGCGGGACCAGCGGACCCGATCGCCGCTGGTGTCCCGCGATCGGGTTACGGAGCTGAAGAGAGGTATGTGTAAATAAACCTCTCCCCGCGCTTCCTACTCTGCCTGTCATTGATTGGCTGTTCCCGGTCATCGGGAAAGCCGATCAATGACGTCAGACGTCAGCCCCGCCCCCTAATGTAAAAAAAAAAAACACACACTTCACAGCCCATAACCCCTCCCCTCCCCTTAGTGGTTAACTCTTTCACTACAACTGGCATTTATACAGGAATCAATGCATTTAAATAGCATTGATTGCTGTATAAATGACAATGGTCCCAAAAATGTGTCAAAAATGTCGATGTGTCTGCCATAATGTCGCAGTCACAATAAAAATCGCTGATCGTCGCCATTACTAGTAAAAAAAAAAATATTAATAAAAATGCTATAAAACTATCCCCTATTTTGTAAACGCTATAACTTTTGCGCAAACCAATCAATAATCGCTAATTGCAATGTTTTTTACTAAAAATATGTAGAAGAATACGTATCGGCCTAAACTGAGGAAAAAAAAATTTTTTTTTATATATTTTTTGGGGATATTTATTATAGCAAAAAGCTAAAAATATTGCATTGTTTTCAAAATTGTCGCTCTATTTTTGTTTATAGCGCAAAAAATAAAAACCGCAGGGGCGATCAAATACCACCAAAAGAAAGCTCTATTTGTGGGGAAAAAAGGACGCCAATTTTGTTTTGGAGCCACGTCGCACGACCGCGCAATTGTCAGTTAAAGCGACGCAGTGCCGAATCGCAAATAGGGGCCTGGTCCTTTGGCTGCCAATTGGTCCGTGGCTGAAGTGGTTAAGCGACTTACAACCAGGTCTGTGTCCAGTCTGCATATGCAAAGCAGACACAGCCCAATCTACTCTATGGGCCCTCTGATCCAATCAGATGGAAGGGGACAGATCCACTTCTGTTTTTTTAGCAGATCAGATTGGAGGTAGGCAGGTGTAAACGGACAAAAGTCTGTTTACATCTGCCGCTCCATAGAGGTGAATGGTGGGTCAGACCAATCGTGTGAAAGGGGCCTAATGCCGCGTACACACGGTCGGAATTCTCGTCGGAAAAAGCTCTGATGGTTTTCCCGTCGGAATTCCGAAGGAATTTCGCTCACACGGTCACACCAAATTCGGACGGTCAATAACACCACGCCTTAAAAAACGTTCGACTGCACTATAAAAGGGAAGTTTAATGCTTCTGAGCATGCGTCGAATTGTTTCCGAGCATGCGTCGGAATTCTGCGTGTTGGAATTGCATACACGCGATCGGAAAATCCGGTAGAAAGGTTTTCCGTCGGAAAAATTAAGAACAGGTTCTCAATCCAAAGTCCGTTGGAAATTCAGACAGAAAAAGACAGATGGGCATACACACGGTCAGAAAATCCGATGACAGGCTCCCATCGGACTGTTTCCATCATAAATTCCGACCGTGTGTACACGGCATAAGGCTGCTTTTACACTGATGGTCTGCGGTCTACCCACACTGTGGGTGCGGTGCAGTGTACCTGTGGTTTTCCCACTGGTTAGCTGCACTTTGCCATTGATGTCTATTATATCCTGCAGGTGTAGTGCACTTTCTGAAAAGCCGCTTGCTTGCTCTACCGCCGACTTCATTCACAACACTGAAGCTCTGGGATGGCAGGTTGGCAACCTGCAAGCTTGGCTTGCCAACCAGTCATCCCAGAACAGGAGGTCGCGGGCCACATAAGAGGGCTCCGTGGGCCACATGTGGCCCCCGGGCCACTGGTTGGGCACCCACTGTTATAGAGTTATGCTGGCCATACACGGGTCGAATTTCGAAAGAACTTTCTTTTGAAAATCAGAAAATTTGTGCGTTTTGTGATTCGATGGCGCCACCATTGATTTTCGAAATTCGACCAACCAAACCTTCAATTTCACCTCATGTTCCTACAGAAAATAATTTTCGTGTCTGGGAATCTTCTTTTCTTTCCGGGAATTTTCTTTTCTTGCACATGCGCATTTCTTTTTCGATTACATTTCTCGCACAATTCTCCCATCATTGTTTCGAAAATCGTTCGTTTAAAAAAAAAAAATTCCAACATGTCTGATTTTTAAAATTCGATGGCCGCACGAAAATCGTCCATTGCTGCAGCCCACTAATGTTGCGAAATTCGTACGAAAATTCTTAGATAAGATTTTCGAAAGAAAGTTCTTTTCGAAATTCGACCCGTGTATGGCCAGCTTTAGTCAGATTCAAAAAACGACATGTGTATTGGGTTTACAGAAAGACAAAGCAAATAAACTTTCATCCTTAGAACCTTAAAACCAAAGTTAAGCAGAAGGAAGGACAAAAAAACCCTTATAAAGCATGATCTAATTTGCTCTAACAGGAGAAAGTTTCTTTTGGATCTCCAAAAGCAATTGTCGCTGGTCATTAGGAAGGAATCCTAACTTTCTGGATTGACGTTCTTCTGTTGTGTTGTTAACATTCTACTTACAGTGTTATTGCAGGCCTGGGACTCTTGTCCGCACCCCCTGCACCCTTCCACCCTTCAGTTCTGGAGCTGAATTTACTCACAAATATTTAAAAGGCCAAAGAGGGCAAATATATAAAATTACATTGTAAAAACAGTTTGATAATATATTTTGTAGTTGCCTGTTATTCTTTGCCATCCTAGCACAGGCCCCAAGGGCAGATTATTGTAGTAAATGATTTATTTAGACTTTTTTTTTATAGCACGTTGTTGGGATAAACATGCATTGATTCATTTCTGTTCTAGGCTCTGAAGCTGCCGCATGTTGATTACATTGAAGAGGACTCCTATGTGTTTGCCCAGAGTGTCCCTTGGAACCTTGACAGGATTGTCTCTACTCCCCATGTAGCGAACCACTTCAACCCCCCAAGTAAGAATTTTAATTACAGCTTTACTTAAATCTGACCCCCAGATAAAGATTTAAAGTGTTAACTCTCTGCATTAAAGTGTTACTAAACCCATGACCCTGTATTCACTATATCTGGTCTCCCACAGTACACAGAACATGGAAATGCAATTATTTTAGTAAATATAAACTGCTAAATACCTTTTCTCAGCAGCCATTAGAGCAGTCTTCTGATTTCTATCAGTGTCTGGTAAAGCTTGTAGGAGGAATTTCATTGTCCCCTGATTATCCTATGAGGCTACAGGACTCCTGACCCTCTATCTGGACAGCGCTTATTGGCCCTGTGCTGATCACATGCACTCTCCCAAGAAAAAAAACTCTCTAGCAATACATAGCAAACTGAGCATGTGCAGCTTGCCCCCACGACTCTGTTCTATCAGCAGAAAGATTGAGGACTGTGGAAGAAGGGGAGGATCAAAGCAAACAGGATCAAACAGCTTTTTTACACAATGCAGAGGATTAACCCCTTAGGTTCCACAGTGAGTATAACAAGCTTTACTGCATATACAGACTGATTTTACTGTTGTGGGTTTAGTAACACTAAAAAAAAATGGCCCCCGAGAGCTTTATGTCATAATGTAAAAGTATGCTCCATGAATTAGCACATTGGGGCATATTTAGATGCCAAGCTATCCCCTCCAACGCTGTGGTGTCAGCAGACTCTGCAGTCAAGAGTGCTTTGATCATCTGTCTAGACAGTTTGCACGGTTGAATGCAAGCCATTTAAAAAGTATTACAGCTATAGAAGTTTAGCATCTACCTGATAGAGACACTAAGGCCCCTTTCACACTGGGGCGGGAGCCGCGGCGACGGTAAAGCAGCGCTATATTTAGCGCTGCTTTACCGCCGTTTTAGCCGCGGTAAAATCCCCCGCAAAATCCCCGCCACAAAGCGGTATTGCCGCGGTATTACCGCGGTGTCCCATTGAAATCAATGGGTAGGAGCGGTATAGGAGCGGTGAATACACCGCTCCTATACCGCTCCAAAGATGCTGCTAGCAGGACTTTTTTTTACCGTCCTGCTAGCGCAACGCTCCAGTGTGAAAGCCTGCCAGCTTTCACACTGGAGTGAATGGGGCCGTTTTTTTTTCAGGCGGTGTACAGGCGCTATTTTTAGCGCTGTACCGCCTGAAACGCCCCAGTGTGAAAGGGGCCTAAGCAAAGAGTGAAGAGGAACTGATTAGAGCAAGGGTGCCGCCTATAGGGGAGCAACGTTTTGTGAAGTGCCAAATCCAATATTTAGGGCATATACCTCCACAGGTAGTGCATTGTCCCCCAATGGACTATAGAGAAATTCAAGGTAAACATGTCATTATTTTGATCACTGGCTGCCACTGAAAACTGGAATGTGTTAACTATTCCATGAACATGTTTTTCTGTTTAGATACAGGAGATCAGGTGGAAGTATATCTCCTTGACACCAGCATACAGAGCAATCACAGGGAGATCGAAGGGAAGGTTCTCGTCACAGAGTTTGAGAATGTACCAGAGGAAGATGGCACCAGATTCTACCGACAGGTCAGTCATTTCCTTCTTTGTTATAATAGAATGCATTTCATAGATATGACAAAAACCTAAACAACATCGGCAATCCATATTTTATCCCAAAAAATTACATTGTAATCTTGGACAGATGATGGCAGATTGAACCCCCGAACCAAATGTCATATATCTTTTTGGGTTTCCTGTTGGAGAGAACTTTAGAAGTTTCCAACTCTAAAGTTGCCCTGCACACTACAACGAGTCTCGTTCTGGGTTCAAATGATAGATTCCTCTTGGTTTACATGAAGTTATTGCAAGAAAGCACAGGAACCTTTAGAGGTTATCCTTTATCGGGCTATTGTAAAATACAACATGAACATTCTTAGGAACTTGTGCATTAAAAAGTCGAGATTTTCTTGTTCCCCCCTTCTCTTTAAATCCAAGCTCATCGGGTTATCATGGCAACCCCCATCCACCATTGTCAATTTTTTAAAGAGGTAGGGGTGGGACATTACCGTTTCAGGCACTGTAGTATTAAAACAATATTATTTATTGCACAAGATTAAAAACACTAATGCCCCATACACACGGTCGGAGACTCCGACCACAAAATCCGTCGGATTTTTTCACACACACGGTCGGACAAAGTTGTCGGAAAATCCGATCATTCTGAACGTGGTGATGGTCGTTGCGTACGACGGGACTACGTAGAGGCTAGTAGCCAATAGCTTTGGTCTTGTAATGTGATCTGAGCATGCGTGGCACTTTGTCCGTCGGAATTCGCTACACACGATCAGAAAAAGTCCGATAGGACTTTGTTGTCGGAAAATTTGAGAGCAGGATCTCAAACTTAATTCCGATGGAAAAAGTCAGATGGAGCCCACACACGGTCGGAATTTCCGACAACATGGTCCGATAGGACATTTTCCGTTGGAAAATCCGACCGTGTGTATGGGGCATTACAAGATATAAGTGGGAGTAATGCTCGCCATAAGTATGTAGTTCTGGCAGTTCTACTGCATTCCACAGGCTCCTCGCGCGATCTGGGTAGCTGGGAGAGGTTCTAGTGTGATGTTGTGCAGAATAGCTGTACATTCAAGAAAACCACGAAGTAGTCAGCTCCATGCTGTCCAGCTTGAACCGGAAGAGGAAATTATGTCACCTGCAGGGTCGGGAGGAAAGTGTCAGGACTGTCATTCCACAGAAACAGTCCTGACCCCTTCCCCGGCCCCCTGCTGGTGACATCATGTACAGCTATTCAGCACAACATCACGCCAGAACCTATCCCAGCTACCCAGATTGTGTGAGGAGTCTGTGGGACGCAGTAGAACTGCCAGGACTACATGCTTATGACGAGCATTACTCCCACTTATATCTTGTAAGTGCTTTTATTATTGTGCAATAAATAATATTGTTTTAATACTACACTTAGAGGCGCCCTCCCCCCTGTTTCTCCAATGAACAAGGTACTGTATGCACCCACGAAACCTACGGGAATCAGTGATAGATTGTATCTCATACTCCTCATGGTTCTCAACCTGAACCAAGCAAGGACGTGGTACCAAGGTGGTGAAGCGGTTGCACACCAAAGGTTTTAATAAGGAAGCATGGAATACATTAGAAATACGCATGTTGGAAGGAAGGTCTAATGCGTAGGCCACTGGGTTGATCCTACGGAGAATACGTAAAGGCCCAGGTTACAAGATGAAAGCCAGACCCTCTCCCTAACTTGGTAGGAAGGCGCAGGTAGGCGTCGGTAATCCGCATGGAGTCTGTACCTATCACTGGCACGTTGCAAGGACTCTTGGACCTGCACCCAAGTGGAACGGAGATTACGGAGATGCTTCTCTAACGCAGGAATTCTTTGAGGAACAAATGTGTCAGGCAACATGAATAAAATCAAGTGGGTCCAAGGCCTCTCTCCATTGGGTATGGGTTGTAGGAGGCCCAGTGGAAGGTGTCTTGGTGTTTTATTCTAAGCACACATGGGACAAGCTGCTATGAAGGCGGTTACATCAGCGCAGAGACTAGGCCACCAGAATTGATTCTTCCCTGGGTGACCAGCTGCCTTGGGAGAATGGTTAGTCTGGAACAAAGCAGTGGTCACAAGGTTTGAGCAGAAAGGATTGTGTCACCCAAAGGTGAAGTGAGACTAGTGCGAATAGTGGCTAGAATGCGATCTGGAGATATCACAGGAGTAAGAACCGACTCCATCCTGGAGGGGTAGGAAAACTGTCATGACAATGCATCAGCCCTTACATTCTTAGTTCCAGGTAAGAATGAGACTATGTAATTGAAGCTTGACAGAAAAAGGTCCCATCGTGCACTTCTGGGAGATAAGCATTTTGCCACAGACAAAAATCCCTGATCCCTGGCTCCCTGACATCCTGGCTTGTCTGACTATCCATTCCGGTTACCGAACTCTGGCTATAATTTGACTACGTTTGATCTGTTTACCTTTTACTATTATTATTAAACTAGTGTGATTTTTACTGCAATTCTGTCTCAAACTAATTCATGGTTTCTGACATTATCATCTACTAGGACCCCCAGGTCCTTTTCCATCCTTGATTCCCCAAGAGGTTCTCCCCCTAGTGAGTAGATTGCATTCATATTTGCCACCCAAATGCATTATTTTACATTTTTCCACATTAAACCTCATTTGCCATGTAGTTGCCCACCCCCTTCATTTGTTCAGATCTTCTTGCAAGGTTTTCACATCCTGCAGAGAAGTTATTGCCCTTCTTAGCTGTCAAAATATAAAAAAAAGCGCTAAGTGTAAACTCTGATTCCCCAAAGGTTCTCCCCCTAGTGAGTAGATTGCATTCATATTTGCCACCCAAATGCATTATTTTACATTTTTCCACATTGCCATGTAGTTGCCCACCCCCTTCATTTGTTCAGATCTTCTTGCAAGGTTTTCACATCCTGCAGAGAAGTTATTGCCCTTCTTAGCTGTCAAAATATAAAAAAAAGCCACAAAAAAAAAAGCGCTAAGTGTAAACTCCTGTGGAAAAAAGATGTTAAAAACAAAAGGAAGTTTAAGACAATAATTGGAGATGATGTAAGTCAATTAATGCAGAACTCTCCTCAGGCAGATGAAAAATCCAATCAGCGTGAACAATACTGTAGGAGTACCTTGAACATGCGGTTGGCTCTCGTCCAGCACTGCTGGACGGTACTGTAGTGGTCTGGTTGTGCTCCTCATCTGCAATAAGCAGAGCCAATGAAAGGGTGTCAGGCTGGGTGGGTGAACCCAGACTTGAGGCTGGGGGACACAGAATCTGTGCAGTAGCTCGGCCGCCAGAGGAAGAAGGACTGGCCAATAACTGCGTGGACAAGAAGGGGAAGCTCGGGGAATGTTGGTCCAAGACGAGGCGCAATGCACAGAGGCATACATGGAACCCAAGCTGGTGGTGAAAGTATAAAGGTGGTTTCTGTCATCCTGACAACACGTTTCGGGCGTGGCCCTTTGTCAAGTCACCTTAAAAAATAAAGTAAAAAAAATAAAAAAATAAAAGTTAAAATCACACCTTAAAATGGTACAGATCACTAAACATAATCAAAACATAAGCCAGGAAACGGAAGCCAAAGCGGGTGATCAGGCGAGCCAGTAATCAGGAAACCAGAAATCAGTGAAGTCGGAGGCAGAAGAACAGGATCGGGCAAAGTCTTTCACGGGAATACAGCAGAGACATTTTGACCAGGCGAAGGCACTAAAGGAATGAACAAGGCAGTTTAAATAGCCAGAAGGGGCTGGCTGTAGGCGGGACTGACGAGCAGGTAATGATAAGCAGGTGAGCCACTGTGGAAACAATGAGTGTTGACAATTGTCCAACAGCTGAGCAGCCTGAGCACAGAAAAGAGAGCTGCTAAGAACCCGGCCCTGACATCTCTATGCTTTATTTTGCTGAGAAATCTTTTTGAAAAACACCCCCTGGCATTTCTGGCAGTGGACATCTTGAGTAAGGGCAGATGATGCATGTAGCATTTACTTCTTGGAATCCATCTGCCCATCAGCTCAACATAGGCTCAGCATAGGCTGAACTAAGAACCACTGAGAACACTCCCCTCCTGAAGACTCCTGGAATTTATAACATCATTTGCCCCCTATGGTTTCTAACAGCAGCCCTGTGTATAAGTCACTACATACTGTATAAGAAGTAGAAGGTAGAAACTGCATTACTCAGGAGCATGAATTTACTTGTTGCCTGATTTACTCCTTGATTCAATTATATAGAGTGCTAATGTTTTGGTTTAGTAAGAACCCTGTACAGAATAACGGAGCTTCTGTGATGTCAGATATTTATTTACTTTTTTTGCAGGCCAGTAAATGTGAAAGTCATGGAACACATATGGCTGGAGTCGTAAATGGAAGAGATGCGGGTGTTGCCAAAGGTGTCAATCTCCGCAGCCTGCGAGTTTTGAATTGTCAGGGTAAAGGAACAATTAGTGGCAGTCTAATGGGTAAGTATATCTCTTCTGATAATGTTAGAAATTCTTGACGGGGGTTTAAAACCCTGTCATTATCATATCTACTCACCAACCTTGTTAGGGTAATTTACAGTATATATTGATGCTACTTGTGGGAGATGTAATTCGTATATTGCACTGCTGAATTACAAGATATGATAGAACGCTACAGTCTGATGTAAGATGTCTCTACCTGGATTGGTGCAGTACCTGTAACCAATGCTCCATCTCTGGTCCTCTCCCTAGTCCTGATACTTGTTGCACTTTGCATTGAGCAAAAATACTTATAATTCGAATTTATACCTGCTTTTGGCTATATCAGTGCATTATACCACCCTTACACTCAGTGACCCCATATACTCTGTGTAATTAGGATCTCTGGAGCCACTACCGAGAGTTACCGGTCCTTCATTTGCCCTGGCCCCTTTTGGGTTCTCCCAGTCTGAGATTGGGGCCCCATTTGGTGGCGTTGTCCCTCCTTGTCTGTTGGCACACTTTTAGCATTCTTTTCCTTTGCCCTTGAGCTATGACTTCCAGTCCTTGAATCATCAGCACATAGGACTAATTTAGAAAAAAATCTGGAACTGTATAATCTTTTGTCCCTGAAGAAGACCTCCACTATTTCTGTTGAAATGCTTTGGATTTTCTTCTGTCCTACATCCATAGGCAGTTGATTGATAGGTTATCCTTTGGTTTGTTCCCATGCTGTCATATGCTATGTGTTTGTTTTTATTGATCCAATTTATCAGATTTTTCATTAATAAACGTTGTACTTTTATAATACAATATTCACTGTTTTTGGTTCCTTAAAATCCCAACTTTTGAGGAACCTTTTTTGTTCATTGTCTGTACCAGGTATGTGGGCAAGAAACAGTTCATCCAGTTAGCTGGCAAAACTGATTTCCAATTTATATATTGATATCAGAGGTGGCATTTTTAAAATACAGAATTAACGTTAGACTAAGCAATTTACCTAAAAAGGCTCCAAAGTGGGAGACAACAATGTATTGCCAGAGATGCAGAAAGTATTGTGACTTTTCTGGTGTAAGGCAAATAAAGTCCTTGGTCAGATTTTACTAAAATCATCCAATATAAGACCTTATTTTCATTTACCGGTATGTACCTGTATACTTATTACAGGTACTGATATAGAGCTGTCAATTCATGCAGCGCTTTACATATTTATTATACATTAACATCAGTCCCTGCCCTCAAGGAGCTTAAAATCTAAGGTCCATAACTTACATTCATACAAACACATATTAGGGCCAGTTTAGACAGGATCCAATAACCTACCAGCATGTCTTTGGAGTGTGGGGGGAACCCCACACAGGCCTGGAGAACAAGCAAACTCCAGGCAGGTAGAGCTGTAGTTGGCATTTAAACTGAGGACCCTAGTGCTGCTAGGTGGAAGTGCTAACCACTTAGCTAATGTGCTGCATTTTTTCTTTTAATGCTGCCGATACAGTATTTCTTCAAATCATTCACATGTTCTTTAGGCTCCATTCACACTTGTGTGACTTGTCATGCAACTTTGGGCACCAAATGACAAGTCGTTCCTCATATTTTCCAATGATGACCATTCATATATGTGCGACTTAGGATCCATTCACACTTGTACGACTCCAAAGCTACGTCAACTTTGGAGTGCAACTCTGGTGAAACTTTGATGCAACTTCGGATGGGGGCAACTTGGATATGATTTTGGATTTGACCAGTGATACCAAAGTAGTGCATGAACTACTTTGAAGTTGCTGCAACTTTAAGTCCCACATATATGAATGGTTATCACTGGAAAAGATGGGAAACGATGTGTCATGTGAGTTTGATGTCCAAAATTTCATGACAAGTTGCACAAGTGTGAGCCGTAAAGTTGCAGCGACTTCAAAGTAGTTTGTGCATTACTTTAGTCTGACTTTCATGCAACTTAGGGGGCCATAGACTTCAATGTTTACCCTCAAAAGTTAGAGTTGTACCTAAATGTTATACAATGCAACAGTTGTGCAACAGTTGTCCATTATCACTGGTCAAAGCAAAAGTCGTATCCATGTTGACCCCATCCAAAGTTGCATCGAAATTGCACCTAAGTTGCACTCCAAAGTCTGCGCAACTTTGGAGTAGTACAAGTGTGAATGGAGCCTTATTCTTTTGTATCATATGATAAATATACTACCAGTACAAATTAAACTTAAACATGGGAATTTCTGAATCCTTTCCAGGTCTGGAGTACATCAGGAAGACGTTGATTGAACAGCCATATAGCCCCCTGATTATCCTTATCCCATTTGTTGGGGGATATAGCCGAACACTCAATATGGCCAGTCGTACGCTCATCAAATCTGGTGTGATGATCATTGCAGCAGCTGGGAATTATAAGGATGATGCCTGTCTGTATTCCCCAGCATCTGAGCCAGAGGTACGAAATACTGATGTAATGTGGTACAGAATGAAGTCTGATTACTTTACTAGAAATCAAAGATTTATTTCTTAACCACTTAAGGACCAGCCTCATTTTGAGATTTTGGTGTTTACATGTTTAAAATATTTTTTTTTGCTAGAAAATTACTTAGAACCCCCAAACATTATATATTGTTTTTTTGCAAACACCCTAGAGAATACAATGGCGGTCATTGCAATACTTTTTCCTGGTGCCTCCATGGCAGCATACATGTGATAGAGCTCCGCCTCTACTCCGCCTTCAGGACTAGTGAATAGCATAAATTAAAGGGCATAGCCCCTCCCCCAACATTCTCCTTTTTTTCCTCATTCCTCTTGACTGGTGAAGAGTAGCAGTATGTATGTCCATACCTCTGCAGTCGGCAGCGTCCGCCGGGTTAAGCCTCTCCCGTGCGCAGTCCCTGTTCTTGGGTCCGCTCAATGCACTGATAAGACTGGGAACCCCTTCTGAGGATCTTTTGGGGTCTTGCAGAGTTTCCTCATAGGAACGCAGTCTGCTGAATTTCCAGAAAAACGAATGCTGGTGATGACGGCGGGAGGATCAGATTCTCTTCCTTCTTGGTCAGGTTAGGTTTTCCTTTTGCTTCCATGTCTGCACTGTTTTTGAGCCCTGGTGGTTAAAGCTTATAGGTTTAAAAAAAAAAAAAAAAAATGTCCCCTTTAAGACATTTATTCCTGGTCTGCACATGTGCAGAACGGGCGTTTCCTTGCTATTTCTGAGGTTTTTTTCTCTAGCTTTTTTGTACTACCCTTCAGGGTTCTCACTCTCTTGCCGTGGCCTTGGTTTTGTTTCTTTTGTTTGCCAGTAATAAGGTAGGTCCTTTTTAATTAAGCTGCTCTCCCTTTTTAGCTTTAAAGTGTTGGCTCTAAATTGGACTCAGGGCTGCTCTGCATATCAGGTGTATGCCCTGCAGTCCAAATTACTTCAGCATTACAGGTATGTGTGGAGCTGGCCATTCACCATGCAATTTTCTTGTTCGATTTCCATTAGGTTTGCCTTCAACTGTGTGGTACAGGGGCCTGCCTGATTGCATGCAAATTGGGGGTGATTAGATTTGACCACATATTGTATGTTTTTTTTTTATAGATCTGAGGGAGATCTATAGACGGGGGTTGGGTAGTGTATGGCCAGCCTTATACTTTTATCTCACTCCTATTGCGTTGACTTCGTTTAAAAATTTGGTGTGCAAATAGACTCTATTTCTTTTTGCTTTCTTACTTCGCCTTACTACAGCTGATCCTCCTGCCCATTATTTACCATGAGCCATTCGTCACAAAGCCAAGATCCTCATATCCAATAGGTATGTGGACCACCTGTACGTGAGTATTTAAAAAAAAAAAAAAAAGAGTGCGCCACTGACAAACTTTGTTTGTTTCAGCCCTGTTCCTTCAAAGCGGTCCAGAAATTCCTCAAGGCGCTATGACAATGACGATAGTCCTGAGCGAAGACCGCGCTCTTCTCATCATAAATCTTCCAGAAGATCAGGATCTTATAGACGTCATCCTTCGCCTCCACCGCGGGCGTCAAGGAAAAAATGTTGGGCCTGTGGCGCGGTTCCACTCCCTGATAAGCTCGTCTGCAGAGACTGTCTCAGGGACTACGCAGCTAACCGGGAATTAGAAGGCCAGCAGGTGGTTGACCTGCTTAAGCAAACCATGAGAGACTCTCTTTCTGAACTGACGGCCATGATTCCAGCTCACCCGGTTTCACAAGCTGCCCAGGTGTTGGATTTGGACCCCGACATTTCGGGCCCATCAGCTGTTAGTACTCCTTTGCCTCCATCAGGAAAAACAGCTAAACAAATCCCACTGGTAGATTCATCCGAGGAGTCCTCAGATGATACAGAACCGTCTGGTTTCAATTTCTCCCTGGTTCAACCCTTTGTACAAGCGGTGAGGAGCGACATTGCCTGGGAAGACCCGGAAGGGCCTCCTCAAAAATCAAAAAACTATTTCTCATTCCTCAAGAGAAACCAAATCTTCTTCCCATTAATGGGGGAGATCATAGAGGATGAGTGGAACAAAACTGATAGAGTTTTCTCTAGCACGTTTATGCAAAATGTATCCACTGGCAGATTCGGATACTCAGTTCAATGACTGTGGTTGATGCGGCTGTAGTGCGTCTGGCAAAAAAATGTAACAATGCCAATGGAGGATTCAACGTTTTTCAAGGATCCCCTAGATAGCTCCATTTGAGGTCTAGATCAATACATCTATCTAGAAGCAGGGGTGGCTTGCAGACCAGCCATTGCACTGACATCTGTTTCCAATGCCATCAGGGCTTGGACGGAAAATATTGAGACATCCCTGCACCAAGACGTTCCCAAAGATGACATAATCAAAGCTCTGGAGGAGCTTAAGTTGGCGGATTTCGTGGGAGAAGCTGCAATTGACACAATCCGGTGTTCAGCCAATTCAATGCTGCAACTCTGTTATGGCAAAGCGGGCCTTATGGCTAAAGCCTTGGACAGCCGATCTAGCATCAAAGCAGAATTGATGCAAGATTTCCCTTGATGGAAAATCTTGGTTTGTTGAGAAACTCGACAAAGTAATCTCCAGAGTAACAGGGGGCAAATCTGGCTTACTTCCTCAGGACAGGAAGGTCCGGAGAACAAAGGCCTATTTATCACGATTCCGGCAATCAAATTCTAGAGACTTCAGGCAGTCTCGCCCCTTTAGGGACAACAAGAAATCGTGGAGAGGCACCCAGACTTCTTTTCTGGGAGCCAGAAAGTACAAGTCCCTCACTGCTCCCCAGGAGGGGACAAAGTCCTTTTGACGTCAGCGGGGAGGAAACGCCCCCAGTGGGAGCCCGGTTAAAAAAACGTTTTCCCCATCTGTGCCTCCAAATGTCAAGACCCATGGGTCCTAGCAACGATCCGGTACGGTCACTTCTGGACTTTCTCTCAGCAGCCTCCTCACACGTCCTTCAAAGAGACAGTTACCAGCCTCCCCACAGAAGGTACTGGCCTTAAACCAATTTTTTTTTTTGGAGTCCCTGCAGCGTCAAGGGGCAGCAATACCTGTCCCCCCATCAGATCGATTTTACAGGTTTTTCTTCCACCCTTTTCCTGGTGCAGAAAAAAACAGGTGACTGGAGACCTGTAATAGATCTGAAAAAGCTAAATCAATACATCCATCTCGAAAGCTTCAAGATGGAGTCACTCCAAACGATCATACAAACCATACAACCAGGAGATTGATTAATCTCGATAGACCTGCAGGATGCGTACCTCCACATCCCTATTCTACCATCCTTCCAAAAATACTTAAGGTTCGCAGTGGGTCATGTCCACCTGCAATTTCAAGCTCTGCCCTTGGGCTGTGCACCTACCCTCTGGTGTTCACAAAAGTGTTGATATCTGTCTTGGCCCCTATGAGAGAGAGAGGGTTAAGAATTTATCACTACCTGGACGATATCCTCTTGCTGTCAAAAAAAAAAAAAAAAAACTCGAGCCACCTTTTAGTCCACAGGGAGATTCTTCTCCAGTCGTGGTCGGAGTTCGGGTGGCTGGTGAACCATCGGAAGAGCCAATTAGTTTCAACACAGCAGATGGTTTACTTAGGGGCAATGTTCGGTACGCTCCTAGGCACAGTCTCTTTACCCCAGATGAAGATGGAGGGCATCATTCAGAAGGTATCCAAGGTCATAGAGATCCCATCTATCAGCCTTGCAGTGTCTGAGCCTTATTGGCACGATGTCCTCGTGCATACCTCTAGTTCCATGGTCTCACTAGCATCTGAGACACTTCCAGACGGGATTCTTAATGCAATGGAGACGACATCTGTCTCAGACAATCCGTTTAACAACGCTAATAAGCAGTGGTCATTACACTGGTGGATGAATCCAGAGAATCTCTCCGGCTCTATCATTTGGGTTCCATTTGGGTTCCACAATTACGTCAGATGCGAGTGGCCAGGGGTGGGGTGCCCATTGCAGAGAATTCAGGGAAGATGGTCCTTGCCCACCAGAGGGACAGTGTCCAACGTCCTAGAAATGAGGGCAGCATTTCTAGCCTTAACCTCTTTTGCATCTCAGGTCAAGGGACAGAGAGTACTTCTATGTTTGGACACCAAGGTGGCGATCTCGTACCTTCAGAAACAAGGGGGCACCCACAGCAAGACACTTCTGAGGGAAGTGGAACCTGTAATGCTCTGGGCAGAGAGGAACCTGGTAGACCTCAGGGCAATGTATCTCCCAGGCAAGATGAACACAGAGGCAGATGTCTTATCGAGGAGGTTTGGGGACAACGAGTGGTCTCTACATCCCCATGTGTTTATCCAAATCTCCAATCTAGGGCAGACCCCACTGGTGGATCTTTTGCTACGCATGAGAATTGCAAAATCAGGAGATTCTTCTCTCACCTTCCACATCCACAGGCGGAAGGAGTAGATGCGCTATCTTGTCCTTGGACCTTCAAGACAGCTTACACCTCTCCTCCTCGCCCACTCATTTCGAGGTTTCTCCTCAGACTCCTGAACGAACCAGTCCAAGTGCTAGCAGTGCTACCCTATTGGTCGAAGAGACCGTGGTTTCCACTAGCCATGCACCTCAGTGTGGATCATCCGATTAGAATTCCTCCCTTTCTGCAGTTGTTGCTACCCAGGGCAGGCTGGAACCATCCAGACCCACAGAAGCTGGATCTTTGTGTATGGAAGTGGAAAGGAGGAGGTTTGAATCGTTAGGCTGTTCCCTAGAGGTCATATCCACCCTGTTAAAAGCTAGAAAGCGTACAATCAACACAATCTATGCAAGAATTTGGGACAAGTTCTTGTCCTATGCCCCAGGAAAAGGATTTGATCCTATCTCTCTTTCCACTGCTGATGTTCTGAGTTTTCTGCAAACTGGTCTCGATTTGGGGCTCAGCCAGAGTTCCCTCAAGGTACAAGTTTCCGCAACTTCTGCAGCAACTAACACCAGGGGGTCAGAAGACCCTCTAGTGGTTACGTTCCTCAGGGGAGTATTGAAGATGTGTCCCCCATCCAGACGTTCCTTTCCAAAGTGGGATCCTCCTCTAATATTGGAAGTCCTATCCACTCATCCGTTTGTACCGGTTGAAGAGGTCTCAATTTGTAATTTGACTTTAAAAACAACTTTTCTGTTGGCTATTACATCCGACAGGAGGATTTCGGAAATCCACTCCCTGGGCATTGGGGATGATCACATATCCCTTTTTTTCCAGATAGGGTAGAACTTCGCCCTCTCAGAGGTTTCACACCCAAGGTCACCTCAATGGCAAACCTATCAGAACCATGGGCGTTACCAGTTTTCATGGACTCAGAATCAAACTCCTGTTATGAGTTAGACATATCCAAAGTTCTCAGGGCCTACTTGGAAGCCACAGCAAGTTTCGGCTCAGGTGAATGCTCCTTCAACAAGAGCAGTATCGGCATCTTGGGCAGCGAGGGCAAATGTTTCTCTTGAAGCATTAGGCTTGGTCTTCCCGACACACGTTCCTCAAACATTATCGTATTGATCCCGGGGCTCTTACAACCGTAGAGTTCGGGAGTAAAGCGCTTCATGCTGCTATGTCTGTGTTTGATTAAAGTTTATTTTTTGTTAAAGCATTAAACCCACCCATGTGAGCTAGTTATTTATCACATGTATGCTGCCATGGAGGCACCAGGAAAACGGAAAATTGTATCATACTTACCGTAATTTTCCTTTCCTGGTGCCAATCCATGGCAGCATAAACTCCCACCCTCGGTATTCTATATTACGAAGAATGTTGGGGGAGGGGCTATGCCCTTTAATTTATGCTATTCACTAGTCCTGAAGGCGGAGTAGAGGCGGAGCTCTATCACATGTATGCTGCCATGGATTGGCACCAGGAAAGGAAAATTACGGTAAGTATGATACAATTTTCCGTTTTTTCACACTGTATTTGAGCAGCGGTCTTACAAGCGCACTTTTTTTGTAAAAAAATCACTTTTTTGAATAAAAAAATAAGACACCAGTAAAATGAGTCAATTTTTTTTATATATTGTGAAAGATAATGTTACGCCGATTAAATTGATACCCAACATGTCACGCTTCAAAATTGCGCCCACTCGTGGAATGGCGTCAAACTTTTACCCTCAAAAATCTCCATAGGTGACGTTTAAATTTGTTTACAGGTTGCATGTTTTGCGTTACAGAGGAGGTCTAGAGCGAGAATTATTTCTCTCGCTCTTCCGGTCGCGACGATACCTCACATGTGTGGTTTGACCACCGTTTTCATATGCGGGCGCTACTCACGTATCCGTTCGCTTCTGCGCGCAAGCTCGTCGAGACGGGGCGCTTTAAAAAAAATATTTTTTTGATTTTATTTATTTTTTCACTGTTTTAAAAAAAAAAAACTCACTCGTCTCCATACCCAGCTGTGTGAAGGACCCGATCGCCTCCGCCGCTACCAACTGCTCCGGTAATCGGCGGAGGGGGGGGGGCCCTCTCCCGCCGCTGATAACGGTGATCTCGCAGCGAATCCACCGCAGAGACCACCATTATCGTAAACAGAACCGCCGGCTCTAAAGATGGATACCTCGGTTGTGGCAGCAGCTGATGCCGTTACCGAGATATCCATCTTCAAACTGCCGACGTATATCTACATGAACCGGTCGGTAAGTGGTTAATATGCTTATAAAGTAGTCAAAAAGGAAAGAAAAGGAGGAAATTTTTTGCAGGATTATCATACTGTTGTCCAATATATCATAATAACCAGTATGCCATTGCCTTACTAGCATTTTCTAATATGTTACTACTACATTATTGCTATATTCTAATGTCTGTTGGTTGCATAAGGGCTGTACAACAGTCTAAAATCAACTGCGCGGATTAGCCAGAAAAACGTTTATATTTCTATGCTTAGCTATGTCTAGCAAAAGATTGTATCATGCCCAGTTATGAAAAAATTTAAAAGAAAAAAGCCTTTCAGTAATTACAGTGGTGATTAGAATGCCACCCGAACAGACAGCTAAAAATATCTTTGACGTCATGCAGCTGGCTCTGCCAAGTGGCATTGGCTTTTAAACCATGCAAGCACCTTCAAATAGGAGGTAAATCAGTCATAGCTCAAGGAACCCCTAGCACCTCTGGATGAACCCTAGGGTTCCACAGAACCTTGGTTGGGGATTGCTGCTCTAGAGTAACAAATTGATTTGTCATTTTTCATTCTGTGAAAAAATGTGACTGTTGGACACCTTTGTCTTATACAGGTTATAACAGTTGGAGCCACTAATTATGAGGACCAGCCAGTAACAATGGGAGTGCTTGGTACAAATTTCGGAAATTGCGTTGACTTGTTTGCTCCTGGAGATGATATTATAGGAGCCTCTAGTGACTGCAGCACTTGCTTTACATCTAAAAGTGGAACTTCACAAGCAGCAGCGCATGTAGCAGGTATGGGCACATACAAAATACACTGGGCCATGCAAAATGCAAAGGCTTTATGCAAATTACAGTAACCCATGGCATTTTAGATCAGTAGAAAAATTCTGACTAGTAGACAGTTTATTTTTTAATATGTCTCTGTATCTTTTACTATGGGGCCTGATATTGGCCGCCTAACCCTAATTTTTATGATATTCCCATTGTGGAGGCCTGTGCCATTCTACAACAATAACTAACACTATATTATAATCAATATTCTCATACCAATCTGACCAAGCTACTTAAAGTCTGTAAAAAAAAAAAAAGGATCTATCATAATACTGCATGTTTTGGGTCCTTTTTAAAGCAAACAAAATATACAGTTTCATTAAGATTAACCCAAGGGCCTTTCCACTCTTATGGAAGCCATAGATGGGTCAAATTCCGAACAAATTTTCTTTAAAAAATCAGAACATTGGTGCGTTTTGTGATCCGATGGTGCCACCGTTGATTTCGAAATTCCAACCAAGCCTTCAATTTCACCTCATATTGCTACAGAGAAGATTTTTTGTGGCCTGGAATCTTCTTTTCTTTCCAGGTCACAGCTCATGCGCATTTCATTTTCAATTATATTTCTAGCACGATTTTCCCATCATTGATTAGAAATTTGTTACTTTTTCAAAACATTTCCGACAAGCCCGTTCACTCAAATTCGATGGCTACACAAAATTGTCAGTTACTGCGGCCCAATAATGGTGGGAAATTCGAACAAAACTCTTATGCCCCGTACACATGATCAGATTTTCCAGCAACAAATGTTGGATGTGAGCTTGTTGGCGGAAAGTCAGATCGTGTGTATGCTCCAGTGAACATTTGTTGTCGGGCTTTCCGCCAACAAATGTTGGCTAGCAGGTTTGTTGTCAGACTTTCCGATCATGTGTACACAAGTCCGTCGCACAAAAGTCCACACATGCTCGGAATCAAGTATAAGCCATAAGTGCGCGGTCTTGTAAAACTAGCGTTCGTAATGGAGATATCACATGACTATTGAACTTCCTTTTTATATCTTGTATATCACTACGTTCATAATTGTTGGCCAACATTTTTTTGTGTATGCAAGACAAGACAAGTTGGAGCCAACAACCTTCCAACAAAATTCCACGGTTTTGTTGTCGGAAAGTCCGATCGTGTGTACCAGTCTTGCCAACCTACCAGATTGAAATTTATTGACACGACACCCAAAATTTCCTGGCACAGCCAAGTTTTTACTGGCTTTTCCAAAAGTTACAAAATGACAGTTTTAATTGCAAATTTTAGTATTTAGGCTACAAACAAGTACAATATGCAATTATCAATGTGATTTAAGGTAGATATTAGGGCAAAAAACATATTTCTTATTTTATTTTCGATATAGTAAGTAATATATAATAAGCTCAGGGACAGGACTCAGGAGGGCAAGAAATTAGAATAGGAAGGCACACACACATGAAATTGACTCCCTTCAGTCCACTCCAGTCTACACAACACTGACAGTCCCGCTCCCGACCTGCCCTGCCCTGCTCCTGTCCTGCAACCCGCACACCATGCTCTGGCTGCTCTGCTTGGTTCCCTTGCACTATGACATCACAGGACACGCTCGGGCACCGCCTCCACCAGAGCTTCCCGAACACACTGTAACAGGGACTTGTATTGTTCTTGGCTGGCTCTGGACCGAGTCGAACATCACAGCCATATTTTTTACTGGCAACATTTTCCTTTTACTGGCATTTACTGGCAGAAGAAAATTGCCTGTTTTTTACTGGCTGCCAGTAAAAATACTGACGGTTGGCAACACTGGTGTGTACGGGGCATTAGATACGATTTTCGAAAGAAAATTATTTTGGAATTTGACTCATATATGGCCAGCTTTAGTAAAATGGTGCAGCAGTGTCTAGAATCAAGGTCTTCCCTCAGAACGGTGATGGTTGATGAATCACATAGCAGGAATCCAGGACCACCCTCAATTAGTCTGCTTTCCAGCTAAATGAGAAAGTCAACACTTTTCCAGCTTTGGAAATCTATAAAAAGCAATAAATTTTCAAGGCAAGAGCTCCTAGTGTCTAATAGTGCTCCGGAGATACTGCTGTGTGTGCCAGTCTCCTAATTTCCAGTGGTCTGACAGTGAGATATTTTACTAAAAGTGGTAAGCCCCTTAAGTCTCCAGGTATGGATAAAGTACTTTATAGCCCTGGCATACAGAGTGCACATTTGATGGTTTATGTATTGACATCATTTTCATTTCTTCTGCCAAATTGATTTGTTGGTCACCATTATGTAAATTTGTGTTCTAGGTATTGCAGCAATGATACTGAATGGCAAACCAGACTTAACTGTAACGGAACTGCGACAACAGCTGATCCATTTCTCTACTAAAAACGCCATTAATGAAGCTTGGTTCCCTGATGACCAGAGACTAATCACTCCAAACAGAGTTGCTGGATTACCTGTTAAACTAGCCAGTGGTAAGGCACTGTAACTAAGAACATTATGGCATCCATTGGGAAGGGGTGTTGGCGCTGTTCTAAAATAAGTAGTGGAATGGTAATAGTAATAGTAGAAAAGGGAGATAAAATTGTGAAGAATTTATGGGATATTGAGTCCCAACCCGGAGTTGAAAAGTGCAAGTGCAAGGAAATCCAGGAGGCAATAGAGAAATGGCAGTGATTATCACAGTATGTCACAGTGGCACAGTATGTAAAAGGTACTTGATAGGTATAATATTCAAAAATAAGATAAAATAAAGTGCACGTGCAGAGTTAGATACAACTGTAAACTGGTTGTATAGAGATAAGAAAGATATGGCATGAACTAAAACAAATAAATAGCACAAATTCTGTATATGCACATTATATGTTTAAACAGTGAGAGCAAGTGAGATAAAATTTGTAAAAGACACAAGACCAATATAATCAGGCCGTCACATCGCCCAATTGGTGTGGGTAAATAAATAAATATATATATGCAAAAATATCACAAGCTAAAAAAAATTTTTTAAAAAATTAAATTATATGCGTGTAACATAGTAAAAAATAATAATATCAGTGTCGTAAGCTAGAAAATAAATAAAAATGGAACTGTATATTATTAGCAGGTGGGTGAGTAAAATTATATAAAATTCAAAGAAGTGGAAGTCCTCCGTGTGTCAGATCCGGAATACAGGAGCAAATGAAAAAATAAAAAATAAAAATAACTGAGGACAGTCTATCCAGTATCACTACAGTGAAAATTAGGGAGATACACATCAATCTTGGCAAATGATGGAAAAAGTTTGTGAAGGTCCAGTGTTCCCCTCTCTCCGACCGTGCCCCTTAAGTAATTGCACTCACCAGAGCACCCAACCCCTGCAGGGGTAATGGGCGTAAAAGTAGTGGTCCAAGCAGGCCTCTGTCAGCTGGGCTAGGGGGTGTCCTTTATCCGGGGGGTCCTGTCAGCTGGATCCTTCTCCTTCAGTCCTCCAGGTGTTCTCAGCAGGGTATGAGTGAAAGTGATGTGGGGAAGGGACAAACTCATAGGGTGACACCGTTTTCTATAAGCGGTATGTTTATTTAGGAATTAGGCTTTAAAAATACCACTAGAGTGGTCTACAATAAGGGAAGAGGGCTAACAAGCCCATACATGAAAAGTGGCGTGTGTGGGGCCTCTCTTCCGTGAGTTGGCGTGCGTTCCACGGCCGAGAAATGCACCAAACCGGAAGAGAGCCGCGCCGGAAGTGACGTATTGCGTACCAAGTAAGACCCGCCTTACGCGTTTCGTCATAGGACGTCGCCTGAGGCTCGGACGACGTCCTATGACGAAACGCGTAAGGCGGGTCTTACTTGGTACGCAATACGTCACTTCCGGCGCGGCTCTCTTCCGGTTTGGTGCATTTCTCGGCCGTGGAACGCACGCCAACTCACGGAAGAGAGGCCCCACACACGCCGCTTTTCATGTATGGGCTTGTTAGCCCTCTTCCCTTATTGTAGACCACTCTAGTGGTATTTTTAAAGCCTAATTCCTAAATAAACATACCGCTTATAGAAAACGGTGTCACCCTATGAGTTTGTCCCTTCCCCACATCACTTTCACTCATACCCTGCTGAGAACACCTGGAGGACTGAAGGAGAAGGATCCAGCTGACAGGACCCCCCGGATAAAGGACACCCCCTAGCCCAGCTGACAGAGGCCTGCTTGGACCACTACTTTTACGCCCATTACCCCTGCAGGGGTTGGGTGCTCTGGTGAGTGCAATTACTTAAGGGGCACGGTCGGAGAGAGGGGAACACTGGACCTTCACAAACTTTTTCCATCATTTGCCAAGATTGATGTGTATCTCCCTAATTTTCACTGTAGTGATACTGGATAGACTGTCCTCAGTTATTTTTATTTTTTATTTTTTCATTTGCTCCTGTATTCCGGATCTGACACACGGAGGACTTCCACTTCTTTGAATTTTATATAATTTTACTCACCCACCTGCTAATAATATACAGTTCCATTTTTATTTATTTTCTAGCTTACGACACTGATATTATTATTTTTTACTATGTTACACGCATATAATTTAATTTTTTAAAAAATTTTTTTAGCTTGTGATATTTTTGCATATATATATTTATTTATTTACCCACACCAATTGGGCGATGTGACGGCCTGATTATATTGGTCTTGTGTCTTTTACAAATTTTATCTCACTTGCTCTCACTGTTTAAACATATAATGTGCATATACAGAATTTGTGCTATTTATTTGTTTTAGTTCATGCCATATCTTTCTTATCTCTATACAACCAGTTTACAGTTGTATCTAACTCTGCACGTGCACTTTATTTTATCTTATTTTTGAATATTATACCTATCAAGTACCTTTTACATACTGTGCCACTGTGACATACTGTGATAATCACTGCCATTTCTCTATTGCCTCCTGGATTTCCTTGCACTTGCACTTTTCAACTCCGGGTTGGGACTCAATATCCCATAAATTCTTCACAATTTTATCTCCCTTTTCTACTATTACTATTACCATTCCACTACTTATTTTAGAACAGCGCCAACACCCCTTCCCACTGTGTTTTTATATTTCCTGGCTGCACCTAGGTGTAATTTTTAGGGGGGCAGCAGTTCCATTTCCTAAGCGCGGATATTATTCTCATTATGGCATCCATTGCTTCCTCTCCTGCCCACTTTGTTGCACTTGCTACACATGTCCACATGTTAAAGTGGAGGGCCACCCTGAAAAAAAAAACTTCATAAAAATGTTAATAAAAATGTAAAAGGAAAAAAAAAAAATTTTTTTTTACTTACCAGAAATGGCTGTTGCTAGGCAGATCGTCCTAATCTGCCTCTTGTTGTTCCGCGGAGTTGTTCGGTCTTCTGCTCTTAGCACCGTCTTCTAGTAAATGGGGCGCGGTGTGTTATGGGAACTGTGTGTCCCACAACACAACGCGTTCCCCATTCACAAAGCGCTGCGCGACTCGTGCATGTGCAGTAGGTAAGAGTCAGTGAAGCCAGCAAGGCTACGCTGCCTGTTTCCCTTAGTTGGAATGGCGGCGCAGGGAACCCGAGACCCGAGGGACGATCGGTCTCGGGCGGCCGACATCGCAGGCACCCAGGACAAGTAAAGCCCCATACACACGGTCGGATTTTCCGATGGATTCTGTCCTATCAGACCATGTTGTCGGAAATTCCGACCGTGTGTAGGCACCATCGGACAGTTTCCATCGGATTGTCCGACGGACAAAGTCCTATCTCCTGCTGGATAGATTTTTTGACAACAAAGTCCGATCACACCAAATCCGATCGTGTGTAGCGAATTCCGACGGACAAAGTGCTACGCATGCTCAGATCACATTACAAGACCAAAGCTATTGGCTCCTAGCCTCTACGTAGTCCCGTCGTAGGCAACAAACGTCACCACGTTCAGAATGATCGGATTTTCCGACAACTTTGTCCGACCGTGTGTACGCAAAACCAACATCGGACAAAGTACGACGGACATGATCCGACGGACCTGGTCCTCGGATAATCCGAGCGTGTGTATGGGGCTTTAGTCTACTTATTAAAAGTCAGCAGCTACAGTGTTTTTTTTCCGGCTGGCCCTCCCCTTTAAGAGAAGAATTGTGTTTGACCCCAATCAAATTGTTTTGTTCTCTTTTACTGCAAACAGAGAATCAGGTTGGTTGCTGTGGGATATACAGATTGCCATTTTTTTTTATTGGGGAATTTTTTTTGTGCTTTCTGAGCTGGGGAGGTTTACCCCATTGTTTGTCCTGCTGACCAATATCAGATAGAATTTTAAGTGGTTGTAAACCCTTACATATACCCATTGAGGTGCCTGGCCTCAGGTGATACGCAAAGATGAAACAAATCCTCCTACATATGTTGTACCTGTTTATCTGCTGTCTTCTCTTCTCTACATCGATTCAAAGTTTAGAATAAAAAAAGCTTGCCTGCGCTGTCAGAAAAAAAGGGGTGGAGAGCTGAAGTTACACTCTGCAGAGCTCAGTGAGGAGAAAAAGCTTATTGGAGGAAAGGGACACACCCACCTTCACACAGCACACAGGAACAGAGCTGAGGCTGTCAATCAGCTGGAACTCCCTCCCCTGTCACCTTTTTTCTCTTGGTGTCAGGAAAACTTGACAGAAGTGACTCATGCTGATAGCAGAGGAATGAGGCAGCAGACAGAAATTACACTTAGTGCTCTTGATTGAAACACAATAAAAGTATACACTATAGAGCAGGGGTCTCAAACTGGCGGCCCTCCAGCTGTTGCGAAACTACAAGTCCCATCATGCCTCTGCCTGTGGGAGCCATGCTTGTAACTGTCAGCCTTGCAATGCCTCATGGGACCTGTAGTTTTGCAAGAGCTGGAGGGCTGCCAGTTTGAGACCCCTGCTATAGAGGGATGTGCTTTGTTCATATTTCATAGCTGAGGTTTACAACCACCCTAAAGTTAACGGTTGTCATGAGAGCAAGAACTGAAGAGAATTCCTCCAATGTGGATATAATGGTGCTTTCTCAGGTTGGGAATAATTTGTTGATAGATGAAGGCAAATTTTCCCTGAACATTTACCCAGGTATGTCTGTGTATTTTAATATCTCTTGCCACCAGAGTCAGTGTCCTCCAGTCACAGTCTGTACACCAGTGGAAACATTTATAGTCTTATAGTTAGTGGGGTCGAACTGATGTTCACATTCAAATGTAGTGATGAGAGAATTAGAAGAAGGAAGGGAATTTTTTTTTTTGAACAAACAAAAAGTAAATGTAGTTTTCATATGGGAAAATGTGTATTTATTGTAATATGCATGGATCCTGTAATTACCGTATTTTTCGCTCCATAAGACGCACCTGACCATAAGACGCACCTAGGTTTTAGAGGAGGAAAACAAGGAAAAAAAATATTCTGAACCAAATGGTGTACTAAAATATTTTGCAGTGCCCATGAACAGAGGCGACTCTCTAATTAGGCAAATTAGGTGGTCGCCTAAGGCCTCACACTCCTAGGGGCCTCACGGCCGCCTAATTCGCCTGATGTGTGTGTTACAATTGAAGGGAATATCATGCAATTTATACAGTTAATTTCTATTGCTTTCATTATTTTTCCCATTTTGGGCATGAGTGGGGCCTCAAGTCTAAGATTTGCCTAAGGCCTCACAAAGCCTAGAGCCGCCTCTGCCCATGAAATGCAGCCTGACCATTGCCATAAGTGACCATTGCCATAAACGCAGAGTGACCATTGCCTAAAATGAAGACTTACCTGATGTTATCCCATCCTGTCAGGAGCAGTGTCAGGCTGCCCAGTCGGGAGATCGCCTGGTGCCCACAGGGGGTTTGGATGTCTGTCCCCGGGGCGTTGCCAGCGGCGATTGGGGGCGGTGCCAGCGGTGACGGGGGGGCGGTTCGAGACGTATATTCGCAACATAAGACGCAGAGACATTTTCCCCCATATTTCTGGGGGAAAAAAGTGCGTCTTATGGTCTGAAAAATACAGTAAACATTGAATGTGAAACATTGGCATTGCAATCTAACTAAACTTTCTAGGGTCTTCATATGAAATTTGTTGAATCCATGATGGTATAACTTCAAATGCAAGAGAAAGTATATTTGATCATGTGCACTCGATCAGCTGAATAAAGAGAGAGTGGGAGATTAGAACTCTCTTTCACATCGAGTTCATGTGGAGGGGTACATTTGTGGCCCAAGGACAGTTGAAGTGTTCTTAGATAAGCTGACTGTGGATGGCTGCCAGCTCGTGACAGGCTAGAAGTAACTCTATGGAACGCAAAGACAGAAGGAGAGCAGCGCCATCTAAGTGCAGCATTAGTAAGACATTTTATTCCATAAAAGACAATTGGTAACTCACAACGTGTATGAGATGTCAGCGCATGTGGGATTAATAATGGGGTACATCCGCACATGGGGAAGATGATCTTCTCACTGGTGAAGAGGCAGCTGATGGGTCCAGGAACGCCGGTAGTTCCCAGCGCTTCCAGACACTCAGGACAGCTCACAGACAGCGGTGTACGTCACTTCTAGTTGGACAGAGAGCGGGGAGGAGTGCACGTTTGGAGCATGCGTACTCCTTCATCAGGATGTGACTGTTGCCATTTTGGAGGAGGTATATTATTAATATTATTATTATTATTATTATACATGATTTATAAAGCGCCAACAGTTTATGCAGTGTAGGGAATCAAGAGCATGGGGGGGGGGGAGAATGGGGGGAGGGGGGAAGGAAGGGGTCACTAGGGAAATGAAGTGAAAGAATAGAGGACAACCGATTTGACAATGGGGGTAAGGTACATTGGGTACTTACTATTGGAGGATATCAAGAGGAGGAATAAGATCATAAGGGTCCTTATGCGGGGAACCACCGACGTCCCTGGACCCATCAGCTGCCTCTTCACCAGTGAGAAAATCATCTTCCCCACAAGCGAATGAACTACATTATTAATCCCACATGCGCTGACATCTCATACATCTTGTGAGATACCAATTGTCTTTTATGGAATAAAATGTCTTAATAATGCTGCACTTAGATGGCGCTGCTCTCCTGTCGCTGATGGTATTACTGAATGCTCTAATGAACAAATATTTGAATATTCAATTCCATTGGCGTATGGCCAGTTTGAGGATATCAGGGCTTACTTTCGTGTTCTGTGGCTTATAAAAACATGCAGAGCATTTTTGTGGTCTCTGAACTCTTCAATCAGTCCTAATTCTTTATTATTTATGGTAGGTAGACTGCTGATTAAACATTTATAATATGGCCCTGTACACACAGGCTAAAGCTGCCAATATATGGATTGAAATTCAGCTGGTTCAGCAGAGACCAGCTGAATTTTGTTCCATCTATGGCCATTCCGGCTCAACAGATCTAACGATCGACTTCTGTGGAATGGGACTGTTGGGAAAACTCTTGTTGATCAGTGGCTACAGCTGCTGATAAGTGTATTTTGGCAGCAGAAGACCTCCCACTCCCTCAAAAAAAAAAAAAAAAATGATGCGCACATATGCACGAACGCTGCAAAAGTGGTATTTTTCCAATTTTCGCATTGTGTGTATAAAGCGTAACTGTGTACATAAAAAAAAACAATCCTCAATAAACATAAATACGGTAATTCTCTGAATAATCAGCATTCATTCAATTGTACTTCCATGCAAATGTGAACATCATGTTCTGATCTTTATTGGGGAATTTTATTTTGTATATAGAGTGTTTATGTGGCGAGTTTACACTTTTCATTGAACAGAGTTTGGATAACACAGGGTTAAACGGAAAGGTCATAAATTACTGCACATTATCTGGACAGAATGTTTAGGGAGATAGTGATGTGTTCCTGCTTAGGAGATGTATGTTAGCTTGGAGGGCTGCAAACTCTGCAGGGCTCCAACACACACTCACTGCTATTCCAACCCTTCACATATTTCCACATAAACTTCCCTCCTGGCATTAAACTTTGCCAGGTATTGTGCTCAGCTTACCACCCCAAACTGATGTTCCTCCCTCAGCTCACCTCTCTCCCTGCATGTCCTGTGAGCAGAATAGCTGTGCTCCTCCTCTGGGTTCTCTCATCATATGGCACTGAAGATAGAGGAATGGGGGGGGGGGGGGTTCAGCGGGACACACAGAGCAAGTATGCAGGCGACTGGGGGGGGAGGATGAGGAGACAGAAAATCAGGAGGGGCTGGCGGGGAGGAGCGCATCATGAGAGGTCTGACTAAACACAATCTCTTAGCAGCAGGGACCTGATCTACCCATCAGCTAGCTGTGATTGACAGGTAGATCGAAGCGGAAGCTGTCATAGGGCCCCCTACTGGCAATGCCTGAATGGTCAGTCCACCCCTGGTGTGCGTCACTTACTATTGCGAGCTGTGTCGGCGGCTGCTGGTGTAGCACCTGCCACACAGCTCGCATACTTCAAAGTCTTGCACGACACGGCTGCTAACGAGAACTGAGTTCCTGTTGTGGAAAAAGTACAGGGACTCCGTTCCCATGCGTTCCCGCAGGACTTGAGCCCTGCAGTGTCGCCACAGTCTTTAAAGAGATCCTGGTGACAGGTCCCTTTTAAAGATTTAAAAAAAGTCTGGCTTAAAGCTTTGCAAATACTTTGTAGCAGCTTGCTGTATACATTGCTCTCATTCATGCTGAAGCCTGTGTGTACTGCACGTGGCCTTTCAGTGCTACACTGCTCATGTCCCCAATAGATTTACTCCAAAACCAATAAATAAATATATTTTCAGTCTGAGAGAGACACCTGAACTTTAATCTTCAGCAGCTGCCAAATCAAACTGCTCTCTTGATAACACAAAGTTTGTATATTCCCATGGCATGTTGACATACTATGGCTGCTGGGGGTATAGTGTTTTGTGCAATGAACAGAACAAGAACCAGGTCAGTTTGTTCACACTCTTCACATTCATGTATTTCATTTTCTGTACCCCTTCTTAAAATGGTTGTAAGGGCTTAAGGTTCCCTGCATTAAGGTAAAAAAAAAACTTCAGTGGTCAGTTTCCCCCCAGCCCCCACCTAAACAATTACCTGAGCCTGATCTCAATCCAGTGCTGTGCCCAAAAGCAGTCGCACTGCTCTCTCTTCTCACTGGACATGGAGGCTGTCAATCAAATCCTGTGAGGAAGGAGCAAGGGGTGGGGCCAAGCCGTGCAGTGTGTGTGTGTCAATGGGCACAGACAGCCTGGCTCGAGATCAAGCCCATACTAGTGCCCCCATAGCAGTAGCTTGCTATGGGAGCACTTGGAAGGGAGGAGGAGCCGAGAGTGCCGGCAGAGGACCCCAGAAGATGAGGTTTGAGCTGCTTTGTGCAGAACCATTACACAGAGCAGGTAAGTATGAAATGATGGGTATTTAAAAATAAATTACTTTACAATGACTTTAAATTACTGCTATATTAGACTACACATATTTTTAATTCCCTACTGCTATGAGGCTAACCCATAGATTACATTTGCCTAACTGAGCTCAGGCGTGCTCGAATCCTAGTCCAAACCCATCTGAGGTATTTCACCTGAAAGCTGTCGCTGCTCACCACCAATCATAAGCGACCGTGGCATATAACTGTTTCTCACCTCTTTTTTTTTAGATGAGGAGCTCTTATGTCGAACGGCTTGGTCCAAAATATCAGGTTTTGCCCGAACAGCAACGACCTCTGTCCAATGTACTGAGAACGAGGAAATGTTCAGTTGCTCTAGTTTCTCTAAAAATGGAAAAAGGAAAGGGGAGCAAGTGGAGGTAGGTGTAAAGAATATTCAAACAATCCATGGAATGGAATTTTATCCGCAGAGTATGATTAGTAAATGGTTCGGCGAACCTGAGGCTTTCAAGGTTTAGTAATTAAAAGCCTCACCATGCTCAGTGGGAAGGGTACACTGAGTCATGTCGTTTCTGAATCTCATCTTCTATTCCAGGAGTCTTCAAAGTTTCTTAACCAAGGGCCAGTTTATTGTCCTTCAGACTTTAGGGGGGCCAAACTGAGCAGTGGGAGTAGAAAATGTCCTGGGGTCACTGGGAGTAAAAAATGCCCCATCTTTGGTATTAGGGGGAGGATTAGTGCACATCATGGTGTCAGTGGGGGAATATTGTTGTTGTCAGTGGAAGGAATAGTGCCTCCTCTCAGTGGAAGGAATAGTGCCCCAAGGGCCAGATAAAGGCAAGTAAAGGGCCGTATCCGTCCCCTGGGCCATAGTTTGGAGACCACTGTTCTGTTCCATAACCACCGGTTGGCTAAATCACCGCCTTCTTATATCATTTAAGATTCCAGTGATAAGACTCCACTGCAGTAATTCTTTTAGCTATATCTCCAACACAATCCAAGAGCAAGATGGAAAGTCAACATCCGACTGAGCTCCCCGGCAGCAATGTTGCACTGAAATATCAGTTTTCATTGCATTTTCCTTGAAAACACATCCGTGCTTTACAACTTCAAAAAAAAAAAGTTTTGCTTTACGGAGAGCACATCCCAGTGCTTATACTTAGCCTTAACCTACCCTATTACCTCTCATTGCCCCGAAAAAAACCATGTGTAAATTCGCTGATGAGTCTCGGTCAAAGCTTACACAGTGGTGAGGCTTCGTGCTTGGTTGCTCAGGTAGCATTCTGGGAGTTAGGAAAGAAGGTCCTGTGTCCTCTTATGCCAGCAAATACTGTTTTTTATTTGGTGCTACTGTGGGAGAATAAGGTGACGTGGGAGCCATTGGAAAGTGTGACAGACCTAGCCGGGACAGAGACTGTTGGAGGGGACGTAATGCAAGCCTCTTGCCTTGCGAATATGGGCCCTGCCATTTGGGGGAACGGTGCTGTTTGTGAGCTGTATGCCTGGGGACCGCTGAGCTGGTTTTACTTGGATTCAGGTCCATGCTGGCCCCCCAAGACACTGGACATGTCAGATGCTAATATCATCAACTCCAGCCACCTGTCTGTTGTCTTGTATAATGCAAATGAGTAGTCTGGCTTGACACAGATTCTAAAGAGTGTTTCACCTATTGTTGTATGTGCTAATTAACCCTGCAATTGAATGAAGGAGTCCAGTGTTGATTTAGATAATTAGCTCATGCTAATTAGGTTAGGTTTTTAGTCATCCGGCTGTATATATGTGTGTGACATCTCAAATAAAAGCTATTCCTGATGTACTCCAAGACTGGTGTTGTCTAGTTCTTGGGGGTTCCTATAACCAGATCCATTGGACTCGTTCAGGACTTAGGAAGCGGTATACTGACGGAAGCCCTCAAGCCGAGTGTAGTTCCGTCACAGAAAGTAATTGCGAATATGAGGGTGCCTGCTACCCAGAGAACTAGTTGCTTCTACCTGAATGGGTATAGTAGAGGGTCTCCAGGTCTTCCCTCAAGGTCTTTTTTATAAATAGATATATGATGATTATCAATTTCCATTGAGTAATCATTTTCCAGAAAGCTGTATAAAGTATGAAACAAAAGGAATGAAATATCTGCTCAAAAGAGCTTACATATTTTTGCTATGTGCTCTCTTGTATATGTACACAGTACATAACAGGCATGCCTGATTTTAAATGATAGTATTTGAAAAATACCTGGTACTTGATAATACCTGGTGATCCTGCCAGCATCTTTGTGTCTCCACTGCTTCCTGTTTAACCACTTACCGGTAAGGACCAAGCCTGTTTTTTACACTTGGTGTTTACAAGTTAAAATCACTTTTTTTGCTAGAAAATTACTTAGAACCCCCAAAAATTATATATATTTTTTCAGACACCCTAGAGAATAAAATGACGGTTGTTGCAATACTTTATGTCACACCATATTTGCGCAGCGGTCTTACAAACTAATTTTTTGGGGAAAAAATATACTTTTTTTAAATAAAAAATAAGAAAACAGTAAAGTTAGCCCAATTTTGTTTATATTATGAAAGATAATGTTACGCCAAGTAAATTAATACCCAACATGTCATGCTTCAAAATTGCGCCCGCTCGTGGAATGGCGACAAACTTTGACACTTAAAAATCTCCATATTGCTACACAGAGATGAAATGAATCCTCCTACATAAATTGTACCTGTTTATCTGCAGTCTTCTCTTCTCTACAGCCATTGGAAGTCCAGAATTTATAAAGATTGTCTGAGTTACGAAAAAGGGGCAGAGAGCTGAAGATACGCTCTGTAGAGCTCAGTGAGGAGAGCTCTGAGAGCTGGTTGGAGGGGAGCGACACACCCCCTTCACACAACACACAGGAACAGAGCTGAGGCTGTCAATTCCTCCACCTTTTTTCTTTTGGTATCAGAAGAACTTGTCAGACGTGATTTATGCTGATAGCAGAGGAATGAAGCAGAAATGAAACTTAAAGGGATTGTAAAGGCAGAAGTTTTTTTTTATCTTAATGCATTCTATGCATTAAGATTAAAAAAACCTTCTGTGTGCAGCAGCTCCCCTAATACTTACCTGAGCCCTTCCTTATCCAGCGATGTTGTGTTAGTGTCTAAGCTGGTTGGGACTCTCTTCCTCACTGGCTGAGACAGCAGTGCGGCGCAATTTAGCTCCTGCTGCTGTCAATCAAAATCATTCAGCCAATCAGGAGAGAGAGGGGACGGGGCCGGGTCATGGCTCAGTGTCTGAATGGACACAGGGAGCTGTGATTTGGCTCGGGTGCTCACATAACAAGCTGCTTGCTGTGGGGGCACTCAACAGGAGGGAGGAGCAGAGAGCACTGTAGAGGGACCCGAGAAGAGGAGGATCCGGCCTGCTCTGTGGAAAACCAACTGCATAGAGCAGGTAAATGTAACATGTTTGTTATTTTTCGAAATAAAAAACAAGACTTTATAATCACTTTAATGCTCTGGATAGAGACAAGTACACGCTATAGAAGGATATGCTTTGTTCATATTTCATGTCTGAGGTTTACAATCACTTTAAAATCTGTGAAGTCACAAAAAGCAGCTGAGCGGTGCTGCTGTTGAAACCATGCCAACACCCTTCCCCCAAAAGAAGTGCCCAATAGATCCTAAAGAAATTGCAGTCAAATGTCCACCAAAAAAAAACACCAATACAAGGTGTTTTAAAGCTTTTGGTGTTTTACATGCAAATGTAATGCAATACAAATGGAATATCCTTGCATCATTTGCAAGTTCTGCACTAACATATACTTTAAGCTGAGAGGTGACATGTCCAGCATTCAGTTTAGCAAAGTGAAGTGTAAGATGAACCACCATGTTCCAAGCACTCTTTCTATGCTTAACCACTTGCCGACTGCCGCATGTACATATACGTCAGCAGAAAGGCACGGCTGGGCAAATGGGCATACAGGTAAGTCTCTTTGAATTTGCTGTCGTGTGGTCACGTGCGCGCCCCTGCCACAAGCTCAGTGAGTAGGGTCGGGATACCTGCGATTGTCTCACAGAGCTGAAAAACGGGGAGATGCTAATGTAAACAAGCATCTCCCCGTTCTGCCTAGTGACACTGTCACTGATCATAGCTCCCTGTGATCGGGAGCTATGATCAGTGATGTGTCACACACAGTCCCTCCCCCTAACAGTTAGAATCACTCCCCAGGACACACCTAACCCCTTCACTGCCAGTGTCATTTTTACTGTAATCAGTGCAATTTTATAGCACTGATCGCTGAAAAAATGACAGTGTTCCCAAAAATGTGTCAAAATTGTCCGGCGTGTCAGCCATAATGTCACAGTCCCAATAAAAATCGCAGGTCGCCACCATTACTAGTAAAAAAAAAGAATTTATAATAAAAATGCCATAAAACGAACCCCTATTTTGTAGACGCTATAACTTTTGCGCAAACCAATCAATAAATGCGATTTTTTTAACAAAATGTAGAAGAATAGGTATCGGCCTAAACTGAGGAAAAAAGTATTTTTTTTTTATATATTTTTTAGGGATATTTATTATAGCAAAAAGTAAGAAATAATGTGTTTTTTTCCAAAATTTGCGCTCTATTTTTGTTTATAGCGCAAAAAATAAAAAACGCAGAGGTGATCAAATACCATCAAAAGAAAGCTCTATTTGTGGGGGGAAAAAAATGTATTATTGCACTTAGGACTTTTGTATTACACAAGCCAGATATTTGTTTGTTGTGCTGACACCATTCAGATAGCTACGCTTTCCAATTTGTTCCACAGGTCAGGATTATGGAAGATACACAGAACTCATGGTAATGACTGTCTTTCTTTAACACACAGGATAAGGATGGTAAGAAGACCTGCATTGCCCACAATGCATTTGGAGGTGACGGAGTATACGCTATTGCAAGATGCTGTGTTTGGCCAAAAGCAAATTGCCAGGTTAATGCCAGTATTCCTGATGGTACAAACACCATGTCCACCGCCAGCTGTTTGGAGGAGGACCATGTTCTAACAGGTACTAACTAATAATCTAAAGCAAAGTCATACATATATAGTGATATATACTGTGTCTATCTATCTATCTATCTATATATATATAGATATATATATATATACAGTGGTGTGAAAAAGTGTTTGCCCCCTTCCTCATTTCCTGTTCCTTTGCATGTTTGTCACACTTAAGTGTTTCGGAACATCAAACCAATTTAAACAATAGTCAAGGACAACACAAGTAAACACAAAATGCAATTTGTAAATGAAGGTGTTTATTATTAAAGGTGAAAAAAAATCCAAACCATCATGGCCCTGTGTGAAAAAGTGATTGCCCCCCTTGTTAAAACATACTATAACTGTGGTTGTCCACACCTGAGTTCAATTTCTCTAGCCCCACCCAGGCCTGATTATTGCCACACCTGTTCACAATCAAGGCATCACTTAAATAGGAGCTGCTTGACACAGTAAGGTCCACCAGAAGATCCTTAAAAGCTACACATCATGCCGAGACCCAAAGAAATTCAGGAACAATTGAGAAAGAAAGTAATTGAGATCTATCAGTCTGGAAAGGGTTATAAAGCCATTTCCAAAGCTTTGGGAATCCAGCGAACCACAGTGAGAGCCATTATCCACAAATGGCGAAGACATGGAACAGTGGTGAACCTTCCCAGGAGTGGCCGGCCGCCCAAAATTACCCCAAGAGCGCAGCGACGACTCATCCAAGAGGTCACAAAAGACCCCCACAACAACGTCCAAGGAACTGCAGGCCTCACTTGCCTCAGTTAAGGTCAGCGTTCATGCCTCCACCATCAGGAAAAGACTGGGCAAAAATGGCCTGCATGGCAGAGTTCCAAGGAGAAAACCACTGCTGAGCAAAAAGAACATCAAAGCTCGTCTCAATTTCTCCACAACACATCTTGATGATCCCCAAGACTTTTGGGACAACATTCTGTGGACCGATGAGACAAAAGTGGAACTCTTTGGAAGGTGTGTGTCCAAGTATATCTGGCGTAGAAGGAACACTGCATTTCAGAAAAAGAACATTATACCAACAGTAAAATATGGTGGTGGTAGTGTGATGGTCTGGGGCTGTTTTGCTGCTTCAGGACCTGGAAGACTTGCCGTGATAAAAGGAACTATGAATTCTGCTGTCTACCAAGAGATCCTGAAGGAGAATGTCCGACCATCTGTTCGTGTATTCAAGCTGAAACGAACTTGGGTTCTGCAGCAGGACAATGATCCTAAACACACCAGCAAGTCCACCACCGAATGGCTGAAGAAAAACAAAATGAAGACTTTGGAGTGGCCTAGCCAAAGTCCTGACCTGAATCCTATTGAGATGTTGTGGTATGACCTTAAAAAGGCCGTTCATGCTCGAAAACCCTCTAATGTAACTGAATTAGGACCATTCTGCAAAGATGAGTGGGCCAAAATTCCTCCAGGACGCTGTAAAAGCCTCATTGCACGTTATTGCAAACGCTTGGTTGCAGTTGTTGCTGCTAAGGGTGGCCCAACCAGTTATTAGGTTTAGGGGGCAATCACTTTTTCACACAGGGCCATGATGGTTTGGATTTTTTTTCACCTTTAATAATAAACACCTTCATTTACAAATTGCATTTTGTGTTTACTTGTGTTGTCCTTGACTATTGTTTAAATTGGTTTGATGTTCCGAAACACTTAAGTGTGACAAACATGCAAAGGAACAGGAAATGAGGAAGGGGGCAAAAAATACAGTGCCTTGAAAAAGTATTCGTACCCCTTGAAATTTTACACATTTTGTCATGTTACAACCAAAAACTTGAATGTATTTTATTGGGGTTTTATGTGATAGACCAACACAAAGTAGCCCATAATTGTGAAGTGGAATGAAAATAATGACTGGTTTTCAACATTTTTTACAAATAAATATCTGAAAAGTGTGGCATGCATTTATATTCAGTCCCCTTTTACTCTGATACCCCTACCTAAAATCTAGTGGAACCAATTGCCTTTAGAAGTCACATAATTAGTAAATAGAGTCTACCTGTGTGTAATTTAATCTCAGTATAAATACAGCTGTTTAGTGAACAAACAGCATCATGAAGGCCAAGATACACACTAGATAGGTCAGGGATAAAATTGTGGAGAAGTTTAAAGCAGGGTTAGGTTATAAAGAAATATCCCAAGCTTTGAAGATCTCACAGAGCACTGTTCAATCTATCATCTGCAAATGGAATGAGTATGGCACAACTGCAAACCTACCAAGACATGGCCGTCCACCTAAACTGACAGGCAGTAATCAGAGAAGCAGCCAAGAGGCCCACGGTAACTCTGGAGGAGCTGCAGAGATCCACAGCTCAGGTGGGAGAATCTGTCCACAGGACAACTATTAGTTGTGCACTCCACAAATCTGGCCTTTATGGAAGAAGAAATCCATTGTTGAAAGAAAGCCATAAGAAGTCCCATTTGCAGTTTGCGAGAAGCCATGTGGGGGACACAGCAAACATGTGGAAAAAGGTGCTCTGGTCAGATGAGACCAAAATGTAACTTTTTGGCCTAAAAGCAAAGCGCTATGTGTGGCGGAAAACGAACACTGCACATCACCCTGAACACATCATCCCCACCGTAAAACATGGTGGTGGCAGAATCATGTTGTGGGAATGCTTTTCTTCAGCAGGGACAGGGAAGCTGGTCAGAGTTAATGGGAAGATGGATGGAGCCAAATACAGGGCAATATTAGAAGAAAACCTGTTTGAGCCTGTAAAAGACTTGAGACTGGGGCGGAAGTTCACCTTACATAAGGACAACGACCCTAAACATACAGCCAGAACTACAATGGAATCGTTTAGATCAAAGCATATTCATGTGTTAGAATAGCCCAGTCAAAGTTCAGACCTAAATCCATTTGAGAATCTGTGGCAAGACTTGAAAATTGTTGATCAGACACTCTCCATCCAATCTGACAGAACTTGGGCTATTTTGCAAAGAAAATTTCACTCTCTAGCTGTGCAAACTGGTGGAGACATTACCAAAAAGACTTGCAGCTGTAATTGCAGTGAAAGGGGGTTCTACAAAGTATTGACTCAGGGGTGCTGAATACAAATGCACGCCACACTTTTCACATATTTATGTGTAAAAAAAATTGAAAACCATTTATCATTTTCCTTCCACTTCACAATTTGGTGCCACTTTGTGTTGGTCTATCACATAAAATCCCAATAAAATACATGTATGCTTTTGGTTGTAACATGATAAAATGTGGAACATTTCAAGGGGTGTGAATACTTTTTCAAGGCACTGTATCCCACTGTATTTTTTTTAAGGGCAATTCCAGCGTAATAGCTACATAAATACACATACACAGTTAAAGCAGATCTAACATTATACAGTTTTTTTCAGTTCCGTTCTCTATGGAACAAAATGGAACACATGCAGTACTTTGTCCCATATTTCTAGGTGCTTTCTAGCCTAGTAGTGAGGTCTGACCTGACCCCTTCCCCTCTGCCATGGCCGATCTAACAACAGCTATCTAGGCAGATGATCCAAAGCGGCAGCTTGTTTCAGCTTTGAACCCTTTCCAGAGACAGGGAACGGAATCATGAGGTTGACATGTACCCCCACCCTCTGCATTTCTCTTGCCGTTGCTTGTCTCAGTAAAGTGTTCACAGCCAAGACAAGCTACAGCTATGAATCAGCCGTCTCCTTTATAGCAGTTATCTGATCAGCCAAGGTGGGGGGTGCAGGTTGGACCTCATGATGAACGCGGGTGTCAGATCCCTGCCCTCCTCACTAACTTGCGATGAAGGACCGGCCAACCTTACACCATGCGTAACAATGCCACTCTCAGCAGCGCCCAGCACAAAGATTTTCCAGCTTGTGGGACCACAATCTATGTGCGAGGAGCCTGAGAGCGATTGTCACTTGGCTAATTACACAATTAACCATTTAACTGCCACCACCCCCATTTTAAAAGACCGAGCCAGGGGGAATCGTAATTTTAGCAATACCAATTATAATTTTAGAATAAGCGTCTACAACACACACTGCCACCACAGACAGGTTCAGAAGCCTTAGGCCCCTTTCACACTGGGGCGGGGAGCCGCGGTGACGGTAAAGCAGCGCTATATTTAGCGCTGCTTTACCGTAGTTTTAACCGCGGTATTCGGCCGCTCGCGGTGCGGTTTTACCCCCCGCGAGCGGCCGAAAAAGGGTTAAAGACCCCCGCAGAGCGCCGCCATAGCGGCGCTTTGCGGCGGTATTGCTGCGGTTTTACCGCGGTTTCCCATTCAAATCAATGGGAAGGAGCGGTGAACACACCGCTCCTATACCGCTCCAAAGATGCTGCTAGCAGGACTTTTTTTGCCGTCCTGCTAGCGCACCGCTCCAGTGTGAAAGCCGGCGGGCTTTAAAGGGGCCGGATTTTTTCAGGTGGTGAACAGGCGCTATTTTTAGCGCTGTACCGCCTGAAAAACGCCCCAGTGTGAAAGGGGCCTTACTCTACAACAGTAGCGCCCTTTTAAGAGGCAGGTTCGTTTATAGCTTGCATTTAGAGCTTTAGAGACAAGGTTAACACTTTTCAACATAAGGGTTTATTATGAATAGGTAAAAGCTGATGCAAATAAAACATTTACAGAAAAAGGATGTTTCAAAAGATAAAGACAATATACAGCCACAAAGAAATAAGTTAGAATTGGGAAGGAAGAATACTTGCAATTAATGTCCGAGGGTTGATCAGAGTTCGATCGATGAGCAAAGGTAATTGGTTCTCAAACTTGGCAGATGTTCCTGCTTGGATGGTAAAAGGAGAACTACCCATTGCCTTGGCCTCTCCTCTTTTCTGTCAAATCAAAGGGGGTGTTGACAGCGACCAGTGACCAATCGTCTGATCATCTTGTTTAGGGTTTGGTTGCTGGGAGGTGTCTACACTCATGACCCTGTCCCAGGTACACTTTGTGATACATATTTATATTTCTGCCTCTCTACTGTTTATAGACGGCAGGTATCCATTTTAGTGATCAGCGTGATATTTGCTTCAAAACAAGTACACACATTACAGGTTTCCGAGTTCAGGGTTACCTAGGAGGAATAAGGGGACCCAGTGGCTTCCCATATGACCTGACATAGGGGTGTCTGGACTTGAAATTTTACAATTTATCTGAGGAAACTAAATATATCCACATTACATCATGTAATGTAACACCATCAGTCCCTCCCCTCACGCCACGGTACTCGCTGTAATCCTAGACTTTGACTTTTCATTTCAGCCTCAAGTCCAATCCCTGTCAAAAGTTTGTAGACTTCACCTCCGTAACATCTCTAAAATTCGCCCCTTTTTAACTAATGAAACCACCAAGCTCCTCATTCACTGCCTTGTTATATCTCGCCTTCACTATTGCAACTCCCTTCTCATTGGCCTGCCTCTACATAGGCTATCCCCTCTTCAGTCTATCATGAATGCTGCTGCCAGACTTATCCCCCTTACCAACCGTTCAGTGTCTGCCAACCCTCTCCTCCAATCCCTACACTGGCTCCTGATCACCCAGTGAATTCAATTCAAAATACTAACCACAACTTACAAAGCCATTCACAACTCTGCCCCGAGCTACATCACCAATCTTGTCTCCAAACATATCCCAAACCGTCCTCTCCGCTCTTCTCAAGACCTCCTACTCTCAAGCTCTCTCGTTTCCTCCTCCCATGCTCGTCTCCAGGATGTCTCCAGAGCCTCTCCCATCCTCTGGAACTCACTACCTCAACCTGTCCGGCTATCCCCTACTCTAGCTACCTTCAGGCGATCCCTGAAAAGTCATCTCTTCAGTGAAGCCTATCACGTCTCCAACTAATCTTTTACCACTTCCATCAGCTCATTCCTCACAGTTACAACCTTTTGTACCACCTCCCCCACCTTATTAGATTGTAAGCTCTTGTGAGCAGGGCCCTCCTGATCCTCTTGTATTTTGTATTATAACTGTATTGTCTCCCTTTTATATTGTAAAGCGCTGCATAAACTGTTGGCCCTATATAAATCCTGTAATAATAATAATAACTAAGGTTAAAAAGCACTTTGAAACATAGGACATAGTCGTACATCTACTTTATCCCATAGGGGACAGAACTGTAAAAAAATATATAATTAAAGATCTTAAGCCCTAGCTACCTTTTCCAGTATAATATTCTAAATTCTGTTTAAACCAATCTTGTTATTTACACACTTGCCACACTGAGTAGCCAGAAGTCACACCATTATTCACCTACTGCAGCTTTACAGCATCCCCAATCACCTGCTGCCCATTGGACTATGAAAGAACACCATATGCTTCTGAGGTCTTCTGCTCTATCTTCCCTTTGTAAGCTGCCTTATGACCTCCCCCCTCTGGTTCCCAAAGCCTTAAACCATGTTTGATTGATAGAATCGTGCTATAGAGCTTGATCGTCACAGTGCATAACTTCCCAATCTTCACTTGACTTTTGTTGTGCAGGGGTAGATAATACAAAATGGTAAATTTCCTACCAAATACTTTTTTTCAAAGGATCAAAAACGTTAAGGCCTCATGCACACTGGACATTATAATAACGTTATAAAAATGCCAGTAGCTTTGCAGTAATTTTTTTTTCAATGGATCGAAAACGTTAAACGCTGGTGAGCTACGTTTTTGAGTGTTTATTGACATTTATCAGCGTTTATCAGCGTTAGAGCGTTTTTACAGCTGAAAAAAGTCTCTCAGAACCCACTAGATTATTTTTTTTTTAATTACTGCTCAAAAACGCCACTGCCCAAAACTGCTGATAACAGCCTATGTGTGCATGGACACATAGGAAAACATGATGGAGAGTTTAATGACTGTAGAAAAAAACGTCTACAGACAGCTGCTGTAAAAACATCAAAAAACGTCCAGTGTGCATGAGGCCTAAATGTAAGTCATCAGACACGGCAAGACCTCGTTTGAGGAGTATAAACAAACATATAAAATACCACTAATGCCGCGTACACACGATCGTAATTCTGGCCAGAAAAAGACAGATGAGAGCTTTTAATCAGAAAATGCGACCGTGTGTAGGCTCCATCGGAATTTTGCTGGCTGAATTTCCAACAGCAAAGAATTCAGAGCATGTTCTCAATTTTTCTGACGGAAAAGGTTTCTATCGGAAATTCAGATCGTCTGTAGCAATTCTGACGTGCAAAATTCGGAAGCATTGAGCTTGGCTCGTTGTAGCGTTGTACGTCACAGCGCTCTTGACGGTCGGAATTTGGTGTGACCGTGTGTAGGCAAGACAGTTTGAGCGGAATTACGTCTGGAAAATTGTCAGAGTTTTTTCTGACGAATTCCGATCGTGTGTACGCGGCATTAGAGGTCTGTATAAAGAGTTTGCTGAATGAATGTGACACACATCCACACAGCTCCAATGAATCTTGCTGTATTCTGTGTAATATAATTATCTCCTATGATCATAATCGCCAGAGTGCTTTTTTCCCACTGGCAGGGGTATTAAAAAAGAAGCCCCACGTTATGGCCACTAGGATGGTACTTACAATCATAGGAGGTAATTATACTATACAGAATACTGCAAGTTTGTGTTGCAAAAGGTATGACTGAAGACAGTATGATGTGCAAGGGGATAATTATGAAGGCTATGATGGCGGGAAGTACAGTACATATATGAGGATACATGATGGGGTGAAATATGTGCAGGAGAAGAGTGCGGAGGGTATGCCGGGGGGGGGGGGGGGGCAAAATATGCAGGAGGAGAGTAAGCAGTGAATGGCAGCAGGAAGTATGTGCAGGAGAGGAATGCAGAGGGTGTTATGGGGGAACCTACTGTATGTACAGTGTTTTTCTATTTTTGCATACAGTCATACACTGTACGCATATTTACGATAGCACTGCTGTATACATTAGTAAAGCAGCGCACAGATATTCATGTCAATGACAGACTATGCACTGCACCTGTGAGGAGGAGACACTGGGAATTATGCTGAATGGGCTCAGCCAGCCGGTGTACAAGAGCCCTTAAGTAACTACTAATATTCTTTTTCACAGGCTGCAGCTCTCACTCTTTGAACGGACATTTTAGTGACCATGTGAGGCCGGTGCACCACACTGGTAAGAAGGATCCTGTGTGTATTGGCAAAAATGAGATTACCTCTCATGCTCTATGCTGTCATGCTCCTAATATCGCCTGCAAAGTCAAAGAGCATGCTCCTGTGGGCTTTACCGAAAAGGTACAACTCTTTTTATGCAATTGATTTCATTGTTGCAATGGTATATTCTTTTTTAATGAAACAGAGCATTTTGATAATATGAAGGTTATTGTGCTGCTTTACATAATAAAGGAAAGCTGTCATGTGGGGAATATGAGGTTTTCCATTGGTGTCTTACCCTTCTAAAAATGCTAGTTGCCTGGCCTATATCCTGATTCTTTGTTTCCTATGATTTTATTAGTACTAACATGGGCTCTCCGGATTTCCTTAATCTGTAAACCTATTCTGGGTCAGGTTTTCAGACAGCTGCCATTTCTTTAAGAAGTGGCATTTCCCCATATTTTTATCATGCATACTTTAACCGCTTCCCGACCGCCTCCTTCACATATACGTCGGCAGATTGGCACGGCTAGGCAAAACCACGTACCGGTGCGTCCCCTTTAATTGCCTAGCCGTGGGGTCGCTTGTGCCCGCCGGCGGCACGCTCGCGACCTGGTCGGGAGCTCCGTGACCACGGCAGCGGGACCAGCGGACCCGATCGTCGCTGGTGTCCCGCGATCGGGTCACAGAGCTGAAGAACGGGGAGAGGTCTGTGTAAACAAACCTCTCCCCGCGCTTCCTACTCTGCCTGTCATTGATCGGCTGTTCCCTGTCATCGGGAAAGCCGATCAGTGACGCCAGACGTCAGCCACGCCCCCTAATGTAAAAAAAAACACACATGTCATAGACCATAACCCCTCCCCTCCCCCTAGTGGTTAACTCTTTCACTGCCAGTGTCATTTATACAGGAATCAATGCATTTACAGTGCCTTGCGAAAGTATTCGGCCCCCTTGAACTTTTCAACCTTTTGCCACATTTCAGGCTTCAAACATAAAGATATAAAATTTTAATTTTTTGTGAAGAATCACCAACAAGTGGGACACAATTGTGAAGTGGAACGAAATCTATTGGATATTTTAAACTTTTTTAGCAAATAAAGAACTGAAAAGTGGTGCGTGCAAAATTATTCGGCCCCTTTACTTTCAGTGCAGCAAACTCACTCCAGAAGTTCAGCGAGGATCTCTGAATGATCCAATGTTGTCCTAAATGACTGATGGTGATAAATAGAATCCACCTGTGTGTGATCAAGTCTCTGTATAACCGCACCTGCTCTGTGATAGTCTCAGGGTTCTGATGAAAGCGCAGAGAGCATCATGAAGACCAAGGAACACACCAGGCAGGTCCGTAATACTGTTGTGGAGAAGTTTAAAGCCGGATTTGGATACAAAAAGATTTCCCAAGCTTTAAACATCCCAAGGAGCACTGTGCAAGCGATCATTTTAAAATGGAAGGAGTATCAGACCACTGCAAATCTCCCAAGACCTGGCTGTCCCTCTAAACTTTCAGCTCAGACAAGGAGAAGACTGATCAGAGATGCAGCCAAGAGGCCCAGGATCACTCTGGATGAACTGCAGAGAACTACAGCTGAGGTGGGAGAGTCTGTCCATAGGACAACAATCAGTCGTACACTGCACAAATCTGGCCTTTATGGAAGAGTGGCAAGAAGAAAGCCATTTCTCAAAGATATCCATAAAAAGTCTCGTCTAAAGTTTGCCACAAGCCACCTGGGAGACACACCAAACATGTGGAAGAAGGTGCTCTGGTCCGATGAAACCAAAATCAAACTTTTTGGCCACAATGCAAAACGATATGTTTGGCGTAAAAGCAACACAGCTCATCACCCTCAACACACCATCCCCACTGTCAAACATGGTGGTGGCAGCATCATGGTTTGGGCCTGATTTTCTTCAGCAGGGACAGGGAAGATGGTTAAAATTGAGGGGAAGATGAATGCAGCCAAATACAGGACCATTCTGGATGAAAACCTGTTGGAGTCTGCAAAAGACCTGAAAGTGGGACGGAGATTTATCTTCCAACAAGACGATCCCAAACATACAGCAAAATCTACAAAGGAATGGTTCACAAATAAAAGTATCCAGGTGTTAGAATGGCCAAGTCAAAGTCCAGACCTGAATCCAATCGAGAATCTGTGGAAAGAGCTGAAAACTGCTGTTCACAAACGCTCTCCATCCAACCTCACTGAGCTTGAGCTGTTTTGCAAGGAAGAATGGGCAAGAATTTCACTTTCATTACACACCCTTATTAGATTCAGTGATATTATCACTAGGTCTGTACTTCTCTATGCAATATTTTCATTTTCACTGAATTTAAGTTCTTTCAATCAGGGAGGGTCAGCATAATATGTGGGCATTGCCTTGGGCAGTCTGCCTAGTAATGATGCCCACTCTTCCCAATTGACATCCATCCATCAAGGACTACTGAGGCAGGGAGATGCCCACACAAGCAGTGATCTGCCTCAGTAGTCCTTGATGGATGGATGTCAATTTGGAAGAGTGGGCATCATTACTAGGCAGACTGCCCAAGGCAATGCCCACATATTATGCGGACCCTCCCCGATTGAAAGAACTTAAATTCAGTGAAAATTAAAATGAAATTCAATTAAATGAATGAAAAGGGGGGAGGGGAGAGTAATGCCGTGTACACACGACCAGACTTTCCGTCAGAATAAACTCAGACAGTCTTCCCGATGGATTTCCGACCGAACAGACTGGCCCACACACGACCAAAGTCCGTTCGCTTCGAACGTGATGTACGAGGGGACTAGAAATGGAAGTTCAATAGCCAGTAGCCAATAGCTGCCCTTGCGTCGTATTTGGTGCGTCGGACCAGCAGACAGACGAACGGTTTTCCCCATAGAAATTGATTCCGTCTGAAAGATTTAAAGCATGTTCTATTTTTAGGTCCGTCTGAATTTTTTGAAGAAAAACGATCGGATTATCCCACACACGATCAGAATATCCGACGGAATCATTCCATCTGACCTTTTCTGCTGGAAAGTTCACTCGTGTGTACGCGGAATTAGGCTATGGTTGAAACAGCTAGATGATGCTGGATGTTCCCCAGACAGGAAATGAGGTGGACTATTTTGCTGCAGCTTCTGTTGCACACAACTGTGCAAGACTGGCTGGAGTTTAGCTTTAAATGTTACCAACCATTCCTGGAGATATTTTAGAGATAAGCAATAACCATCTTTCTGTCTGACTGTAATAATACACATTTAACATTGTTGATGTTTGCATTGCAGGTGACGGTGTCATGTGATGATGGCTGGACCCTAACTGGTTGCAATGGGTATACTCGAAGCTCTACCGCTCTTGGATCATATCCAATTGATAACACTTGTGTTGTTTTTAATCCAAAAGGCGGTAAAGGAGCTGCAGCTATTGCGATTTGCTGCCAGAACAAAAACACAGACAGCAATCAAAGTTCAAACTATAGGTGAAAGTCTGTCTCTAACGTGCACCTATCACATTTTACATGGTGAAGGCGACCATAGTGCTGGATGAACTTACATATTATTGGAATGCATCTTGTCAGTTCAACTCAGGGCAGTATTAGACATACAGTATAGCGAAATAAACCAACCTAAAGGACTACATAAAGCACTATTGCACCACATAAGATAAATTCAATGCAATGTCTGAAAAACAACTACCATTTCTAAGGAAAATTCTATTGTGGGATCATATGGTTCTAACGGTCATATTCATATTATGGATTTAAAAAAATTGGGTTTGGGCTCTCCTCATGTTATAGGATACCTTGGTGTGAATCCCATAAACTAGTAGAAATATTCTTCCCTATGCATTATGTGTCAGTTATGATGAAGCTGTGGTTGGGGTTAGACATAATATGGCTCCTCGTGACTTTAAATTAGGACAAGCACAGACAACAAATTATTATGGGTGCTTAGTAAGGTCAGTCGATTTGCAGATTAGCTCCTCTCCCTGCTTCGGAAATTGGCATATATTATATATAGATATATAAATATTGTATAGAGATTGTAACAGCTCAGTCAATTGGAACAAATACACGGTCCATTTTAGGACATATTTCTGTATTCTCCTTACAGTCCCTCCAAATCTTTCTCCTGCTACAAAACCTTGTCCTCCTCCAAAGCCCAACCAGTTCTCCCACAAGGATAGGTCAGTTGATGGGTTGTTTCCTTATGCCGCGTACACACGACTGGTTTTCCCGTCGAAATAAGCTCTGAAGGGTTTTCCGACAGAGTTCCAAGGGAATTCCGCTAAAACTGTCTTGCGTACACACGATCACACCAAAGTCCGATCATCAAGAACGGGGTGACGTATGACGCGACTAGAAACAGGAAGTATAATAGCCAGTAGCTTCCGTCTGGTACTTGCTTCAGAGCATGCGTCATTTTTGGTCCGTCGGAACAGCATACAGACGAGCGGTTTTCCCGATAGGAATTGGTTCCGTCGGAAATATTTAGAACAAGTTCTATTTCTAGGTCCATCAGAATTTTCAAGAAAAAAAAAGTCCGATGAGGCATACACACGATCGGAATATACTCTGAAAAGCTTCCGTCTGACTTTTTCTGTCGGAAATTCCGCTCGTGTGTACACGGCATTAGATCTCCTCCAAACCTTGCTCAGGTGTGACTTCTCTACTTGTCAGGTGTTCTTCCTTCTGCAGCCAGTGCCATGTAATCATTTGTCTCACTTCCCCATGTCCCATGGAATGTCTCACTGGCAAGAGGGGCAGCAGATTTGTTTATGATGTTGTTAATAAAAACTATTGTATAATAAAAGCTGTTGGCGTTTTCATTCCTTTAACAAGATTCAGGAGTCAGAATTTGGATGCAACAGTGGCCCAGAAAAGTGGCCTAGAAGAGCAGCACAGCGATACAGGAGGTGACATCACTTCTTTTGTGTCACAGAGCGTCGATTCTGGATCAGTGTAATATCTGAAGTTTATAAAACACATCAGATTGCAGTGCAAAAGATACTAATGTGAGCAGCGGCAAAAAATGTACTGGATATATACACAAAACAATAAGAATAAAAAAACAAATTAGGCTGCGCTCGTATAATAAAATACTTTGAATCACACATATGCAATATACAACATATAAATGTTATATACCAAAAAAAAAAAAAAACTGTGCACAAATTGTGCCCAAGTTAAAGAAAAAAAATGTAAATAAATATAGAAAGAACATCCAGTGCACCAAAATAAAAGTCCAACACCAATGAGGATCTTCCACTTCCAAGGAGAATCTCTGAGACCACAGAACATCAGACATACGGAATCTCAAACCTCCTCCAGCACAGGCTCTCAAACACAGGCAGGTGCCAAAATGCTGTTTGACTTGCATGCATGCATGCCTGGTGACGTCACGTCTTCTGGTCATGTCTTACATGTTTCATCAAATATGACATCATTGGGGGCTCCAGCCTGTGATGAAGAAGCTTTGAGATGCTGGATGTCTGATGAGCAGTGGTCTTTGCGTTACATACAAGCGCTGTATGACTCTCTGACATCAAGAGTCACATATCATCTGGTAATCCTTTAAGTGGTTGTCTAGGTCAGTGGTTCTCAACCTCAGTCCTCAAGTACCCCCAATGGGCCATGTTTTCAGGTATTCCTTTACTTACCTGAGGCCTGACCTCTAGAGCCCTCGAGCCTGTCCTACAATAACCCCAACCAATTAACCAGACTCACACAGCTACTGAGAGTCAAAATACATTTTCCTCACTCTAACTGTACACTAGAGGGTGCTACATCGATTATATCATTTTTTTGTTATCACTAGAGGGATCACCAGCAGGGGGAAGAAGGTCCAAATTGCACTATATAGTACTTCGGTCATATCGTGCAGAGTATTGGCAATCATGGGCTAGAAGCTTCTTGTATACAGCAGAACACCTTTACTCTCATGGAGGATATCTTTATCATGGCTTTACATCATGTAGACAGAAAACAGGAACAATGAGCATACAACTACATATACAGAGAGATAACACTTCCTCTAAATACATTACCATAGATACAAACTACAGTGCCACCTGCTGGATAGGTATAATGCATACACTATGTATAGTTTGCAGTACTTTACATTACATGTTGTTGTTCTTCCAACAAGTCGGACCTTTTAGAATAGTGTGACCTGGTTTTGAGGATCTCGCATACAAAAATGCATTGATAGCGAAAGCTTTCAGATGGTCAATAATAATGGTGCAAGGTCCGATCAGGAGGTCCTGATTTATCTATATAGATCTATAGTTATTACTAGTGGGATCACTAACAGGAGGAAGGAGGTCTTGATTCCCTGATATAGTTTAAAGGAGGGAGAAATTGGGACTTTAAATGAGACGTGAGTCTCCATCCCTATGCATACATAAAAAAAGAAGGTTGGAACTTTGAATGAGGTGGGCAAATGAGGCCAGAGGATCGGTCACCATATATAAAACCATTTTATAGATAAACAATAACATAGTAACACGATAATAGTCCAAGTGTAGATTGACTGTCAAGTCATATACATCCTGATTGATACATTGTAAACATAGTAACAAGCCCCCAAGTGATACAGGGTAGATAATCCTAAAAGCGGGACTGTACCTGAAATTTTTTTTTTAAAAGCCAGCAGCTACAAATACTGCAGCTGCTGACTTTAAATCAATGGAAATAAATACTAGAGTATAAATAGTGCGCAATATCAACCTTAGTCTATTTAGATCAGCAGGTAAGGTTAAAAGACAAATGTCATGGTATAATAAAATATATAAGTGCTTGCGTGACAATCCCAGGTGCACAAAAATATATATATAAACTTCAAGTTACAATGAGGTTGTAACCAATTTAATAAATAAATAAATACACAATGTGTTAAAAATAAATACAATGTGTTTTAAATAAATAAAGTGCTTCAAAATGTGAGTAAAAACAAGTATGTGTTATACTGTGTCAAAGAAAGGAAATATCCAGTTTATGCCAGTGATGCATATGGGGATATATAAATTCCAAAAGCCAATACAGGCTTGACCTGATGGATTAGCTAATTAATTGATGAATTCATGGGTAAACGGCCGCCAGTTAAATATTATATTAATCCCATAGGTGATAGCAGTCCATTAAATGAGTTAGATAATTAATGAAATAACTCTTCACATCCACTAATGATATCCGGGACACAATTAGAAAAGCTAGAGAAAAAAAATAAAAAAAAAAAAGAGAGAAAAAAAAGAAACTTCCCTTTATGCTGGGAATGTAGGGCTTTTTTCCTTTTGGTTCCTCCTGATATCTTGCTCCGGTATGATATAAAAGAGAAAAAGACACAAACAAAAAACCATTGCGCAGCGCTCTATTCAACCATCAAACAAAGAAGATCTTTTAGGTGGTTGCCTACAGCTATACAACTCACATGTACCCAGTAGGTGTTTGCGCGTTCAAATCCTGCTAATGGTCAGGCTCAGATAGGGGGCTGTCAGCCCTTTCCTCCTCACTGTGCTGTGCTTAGCACTGTCACTTGGGCTCCTTAATGGTGCAGCATATCATTTGGTCATCTTATCTATTTTATTTGGTTTTCTAAAACATTTTTAATATTTTATTCTCCTATCAGCGCTTTAGTACTCACTTTGCACATTTTAAAAAAATGGACACTTACCTGTCTCCCAGTTCCAGCGATGTCGGCAGCAGAGGCCGATCGATCACTTGGCTCTCTGCTGTTGCCGGCGCCATTCTCGGTGAGGGAATCATGAAGTAAAGCCTGCGGCTTCACTTCCCGGTTCCCTACTGCGCATGCGCGAGTCGCGCGGCGCAATGAGAATCTTCAGCGCTGTGTCCCAGCAGACAGCGCGCCGGGACAGGAAGCTGCGTAAACTCCCGTGGGAGTTTATGCCCGGAAGTGGGTGCAGATACCTGTCTTAGATAGGTATCTGCACCCCCCTCCCCCCTGAAAGGTGCCAAATGTGACACCGGAGGGGGGGAGGGTTCCGAAAAGCGGGAGTTCCACTTTAGGGTGGAATCCCGCTTTAAAAGGTGAAACACCCATTTAAAATGCACAAAGTCACACAGTTGGTAAATAAAAGCCTGTTGGTGTGTGAACCTAGTAAAGAAAGTGATTATAGGGTGCATGCCTTAAGCCCAATGCGTTTCATGTATCAAACACTCTTCAGGGGCGGTTTTGCATTATAGTCTAAGAAAGAAAAAAAGGGGTCAAATAAGTAAAATTCAATGTGCATTGTGGGAAGGGAGGTATGCAAATAGGGGAGACAAAAGGCCACTAATCCTAAATGGAAACTCACATGCCAAAAGAGTGTGAACTCCATGAGGTCCGCAGTCACAGGCCCCCAACTGAGTCAGGTCCGGGAGCTGAGGGAGGAGCTCAAAGAGGGGGGGAAAGGCCAGGGGCACACAAAAGTCCCCATTAGATAGTATGTCCACACTGGTAATGAAGGAGGATAATAATTCTGTAGTAATATGTGTAAAGTATAACCCCAGGCTTGCCAGAGCCCCAAATCGCAGATATATACATAAATAACCATGTGGTGACCCCCTTAGCTATGGATAGTAGGTAATGGCTAAATATATTTTGCCCAGTGATAGACATGCTGCCCAGAGACAGGCTAGCACAAAATGAGGACCTTATATGCAACTAGCCACCCACCCAAGAAGAGAACTCCCCCCAGTGTCAAACAGTGCAAACACTGGGGTGAACGGAGGCCTCCTCCAGCACAGCGACAGCCGCCGCCCACAGCTGCTGGAGACGCCGCCGTCAACGTGTCGATGCAGAAGTAAAATACAACGCCAACGCCGAGATGACCAGACGGACGTCACATGCGTGGCGTAGAGGTGTGACACCGACGCATGGAGGGGAGCCTGCCCCGATTCCCTTATATAGATCATTAGTTATCACTGGAGGGATCACCAGATTCCAATATACCATTTCTAGTTAGGGTCCTTTCACAAGGGCGGTCCGCGTGGGGGACTCAGCTTTGCTTAGCGGGGGATCGCTCTGCTGATCCCCAGTGAGCCGGCGGATGACAGGTCCGTTTCTGCTCTATGGGGAGATCGGAACGATCCCCCAGACAGATGGAAAATAGGGCTACCATCCATCTATATTTGGCGGACAGGATCGGATAGCAACGGGTATCAGCGGACATGTCACCGCTGCTCCATAGGGGTGAATGGAGTGTCCGATCAGGTCCGCCTGAAAAACAGACAGGCGGACCTGATCGGAAAGCCCGTGTGAAAGGGGCCTAATTAAAGGGCTCACCAGCAGGAGGAAGGAGGTCCTAATTCTTCTATATAGATCTATAGCTATCACTAGTGGGATCACTAGCATGAGGAAAAAAAGGTTCTGATTTTGTCAGGCCTTTTAGAATGATGTGTCCTGGTTCTGGAGATCTTACATACAAAAATGTATGCATAGAGCAAGTCCGATGGACAAACCTTTTCAGGAGAGACTAGAAGAACATATGTAGAGATGCAAGAACCCACTTGATCTTTTTGTCACACTTCTATGTTTCTATTATAGCACCAAATCTCAGGTCTGTTAGCAAGCCAGGTGCTTAGACACTAATGCTGCGTACACACGGTCGGAAATTCTCGTCGGAAAAAGCTCTGATGGTTTTCCCGTCGGAATTTCGCTCAAACTGTCTTGCCTACACACGGTCACACCAAATTCCGATGGTCAATAACACCGCGGTATACAACACGTTCCACGGCACTATAAAAAGGGAAGTTTAATGCTTCCGAGCATGCGTTGAATTGTTTCCGAGAATGCGTCGGAATTTTGCGTGTCGGAATTGCATACACACGGTCGGAAATTCAGATGAAAAGCTCCCATCGGACTGTCTCCATCGGAAATTCCAACCGTGTGTACGCCGCATAAGCCCTTGATCCAGCCTGGAAGCTTTTGCAATCCCAACACATAACATAGGTGTCCCAACACCACAACAAAATCTTAAGCAATAAAAGATCAGATGAAATTTATAGTGTTATAGAAAATCATAAATCAACATTCACAGCAAGTTATTACAGTTTATTTTGTACATTACAATTTTCTTTCAGCATGTCTGCACAGCAGTTACATTTTCAATAAAACAAAGTCATAAATCTTGAATAATGGGATATGCATCCCCCAAATGACATCTTAGAGTAGCGATTAATTATACACCAGCAGAGGCCGCAAAAGGTTTTAGATGCTTGTCAGAACTCATATCATATTTTCAGCACCTATTGTAACATCCGAAAAAAATTGTAAGACCCTTTTTACACTGGAAGCATTTTTCAGGCGCTTTAGCGCTAAAAATTGCGCCTGAAAAATGCCTCATCTGCAGTCCCAGTGTGAAAGCCTGAGTGCTTTCACACTGGGGCGCTGCGCTGGCAGGACTTAAAAAAAAGTCCTGCAAGCAGTATCTTTGGGGCATCTTGAAATCAATGTGCAGTGGCGCTTTTAACCCTTTATTCGGCCGCTAGCGGGGGTTAAAAGCAGCCAAAAAGCGCCTCTAAAACGACGGTAATGCGCCACTAAAACTAGCGGCGCTTTACCGCTAACTTGACCGCGCGGTCAGTGTGAAAGCTGGTTTAACACAACTTTCACATTTTTCCATTTGCCCTTTCCTTGTTTTATTGTATTTTACATAGAATTTGTAAAGTCTTCCTCTAGTGGTCATCTGTATATCAGGGAATGAGATTAGCAAATTCCCTAAAATACTTACTAGACAGAGCAGCAAGTACAATACCTTCACATGATTTTATCATCCCAACTAGCCCAAAGCTGGAACATTCAATATGTATTGATTTTGGTTTGCTGCTGGAGCTCTGGCATACTTCTGCAACGTGCGCCTCTCTTTGGGTTTACGTGTTGCATTGAAAGATGTTGGCATTACAGAAAGCGATGGGTTATGGCACACAAAGCTGCCGTTTGAAATCACGGGGGCCCCGTACAACCTACCTGAAAGGACCACCCCCATCAAATGTTTTCTGATGAGCGATTCAAATGCCAACTGCCCTTCAGAGAGCAAAGCACACGTGAACAAGCCCTTAATAGTTTATTTTTTTTTAAACTTATTTTTTAGAATTACATTTTTTTAACTGCCCTGTTGGAGGAGGGCTTTGGTGATGTTACACTTTTGGAACAAAGCAAGGGAATGAGGACATGGGTTCCTCCATCCTCTTTTCTAAAGCCTCGGATGTACAGATGAATGGATACAAAGCGTTAAGAGGCTTCCTGTTCATTCACAAACTGAAGCATAGTAAAACACAATTTACTATGTTTTGGTGATGAATGAACACAGGAGCCATCGGTACGAATCACTCACAGTGTTCTTTCAGGAAAGGAAGAGGCTAATATGACATTTACTGGCCTCTGTTCCCCATCCTAACATTATCCCCCTGTGTGCCCTCAGCTGTTGCCAGCAGGAGGGAGAGAAAAAAGGAGAGGAGCCCAGGCAGCGGGTTAAAGGGGGGGGGGGGGGGTGGGGGTGTTCAGAGCGGTGAAAGGGGGGTGGGGGTGCAGATACTTAAAACTGATCCCCCTGCTGTGCAGCTAGAGGGAAGGAGAGGAGGAGGAGGAGGAGACGCTGGCAGCGCTGCAAGGAGAGCCACAAGAGGATCGGTGTCAGCAATAAGGCAGTACAGCCAGCACTTCTGCTCAGCAGGTGACTGGGCCCCCTTTTTTTGAACGGATGGGGCCTGGTAGGGCCAGCTGTACGGCCTCATCAGCTGCCCTGAGGGCACACATTAGATGTCAGAGCAGAAAGACAATATTTAAATACTGAACACTTGGGGTCCATTTACACAGGGGAGAAACTTCTCTGCCAACACGCTGGGAGTGGGTAGAGGTGGCCAGCAACTGCACAGACAGATTTATACAAATAAATGGCAGGAACTGCTGTTTGCAGGTCACTACTCATCTGAACACATGCATCATGAATCACATAGCATGTGAACAGGGACTCTGAAGGGCCCTACATGCAGTTTTCATCCAGGACAGCGTTTCTGGAGGCTGCAGATATCAGTCCAGTTTGTATGCAGCCGGAGCACAGAATGTGGAATGCAGAGGTCGTATTTAGCTGCATCTTGAATGCTGCGGCCCATTTGCCCTTTCACTTGTCTGAATGAGGCCTTAAGATTGGGTTACCGTAAGGCTGGGTTCACACTGATTTCAGATGCGGCATGCAGCAGGGGGCCGGTGCGTCCCTGTTCTCAGCTTCAGGGACAAATCAGGCCCGAATGCTGACCTGAAAACGGAGCCAAAAACGCACAGGACCCCTGGGCAATGCACTTCGCAGCCGCCCCGGAGATGTGTGAACCGACTCCATTGAGAGCAAGTCACAATCTCCTGTCATGCGAATTGGATGCGGGGAAACCCGTATCCAATTGGCAAAGGTGTGAACCCAGCCTGAATAAAAAAGGTGTGCCTTAAAGCAAAGCTTTCCTGAAAAACTCAGACGCTGCCATTATAAACTTGTTATGCAAATACCAGTTGCTTGGCTGCCTTAACATTTTGCTTCCATATTTTGGACCCATAACCCAGAGTACACACACACACACACAAATAGATATGTACTTCTGACACATTTGTTTTAGGTCAGTGAATGAGAAATGCAGAAACCAGTAAGCATAATAAGCCAGGCATCTAGCATTTTCACAAGGTCGTCAGCATTACTGCATTTTTCCCAGAGAGGGTATCTTTTAAAAGCACTGCTCCTCCGATTGGTTTCAGGTTATCGGGATCTGTCAGGTTTATATTGCAGTCTGCAGTCCCAGAAGGGATATTTTTTCTCACTTCCTGCCTAACGTATCAAACAGAATAAAAAATAAATAAATCATCTACGGGAACATAAAAAGCATTTAAATCCTGATGAAGTTCCAAACATTTCCATCTCTGTCTGAAAAACACATTGAGGGTTAGAGTTGGGCTTTAATATCTTTGATCAGTTGAAAGGTTTAGTGTAAAGATTAGACATGTGCAATTCGTTTCGTTTTTTTTCGTTATTTTGGTTCGTTCATTTTCGTACGAATGAACGAATCGCACGAATCCGATTAACAAATCATTTGAATCGAACAAATCCGAAAAACAACGAAAATCCGAAAAAAACTAAATTAGAAACAACGAATTTAGTAATGAAGAAAATCCGAAAAACGAAAAGGAACTAAAAAATTCGTACATTCGTAACTTTTTTTTTTTTTGTTGAATTGGTAATTTTCCGTGTCCCTTACAATGGTGCTGCTAAACGTGCTTCGAATGGATTGGATTGAACAAAAAAAAATTCGTACATTCGTAACTTTTTTTTTCGATTCGTAACTTTTTTTTTTTTTTTTTTTCGATTTGTAATTTTTCGTGTCTCTATTGAACAAAAAAATTCGTACATTCGTAACTTTTTTTTCGATTTGTAAATTATTAAAATTTAATAGCATACACATTACATAAAATTATGAATTATGCTCCGATTACGAATCTACGAATGTTACAAATAAATAGGAATGCGTCCGAAAATTAAACTAACGAAAAAACGAATCAACGAAAAAATAACTCTTACGAATGTACAAATCGTTACGAATACGAACACCGACGACTTACGAATGTACGAATCGTTACGAATCAACGGAAACGAAAAAAACGAACACGAAAATAAACACATTTTTTTGTTGTGCACATGTCTAGTAAAGATGTGAAGGTGAATAGATTTTATACATGCGACTCCTAATATACATACTCAAGATGTGAGACCACAGACAGCCCTGCTTATGGACTCGCATGTTCTTTTCTATTTTGTAATCACCAATGCTGGCTGCTTTAGTATGTTAACCTGTCCCATCAGAGCGCGGACACATAACCCTTGGATTGGTTTTATTATACAGACTCAAGAACTTACTGAGAAAAAGTTTATTTGACAATTATGACAAACTGACAATGCTGGAACTGCCAGATAAAATTATAAAAAAAACACAAAAGTGCTTTAAGATATCCCTATGGAGGAGCCAGACAGGCAGACGGTGTAGTAATGCTGAAGAGATCCGCGTTCCACTCCGAGGGGCTGGTTAGTGCAAGATGGCTTGTAGAGCAGATTCCATTGCACGTGGTGTGACTTTAGTCCTATACATATATTACAGATGTCAGTCTTGGGTTGTGGTTAATACTGAATATTGTTTATTGCGATCTCTGTGAAAAATCCAAGCACTCGTACAAGATGGTCTTTGCTGAAGAACTACAAAAAAAAACAGAAGAAAATAAAAATTACAATTTATAAGAAATGCATTTTTTCTGCATATTTATTTTAGTCTTGGCCATAATAAAGAAAATTTGTGGAATTCAACCGCACAGTTCTATCAGTCAAGAGTCTTTAAACTGTGGGCCTTTGCTTGCTTTTATCCAGGCACTATTCCACCCACTGATACAAGGGATGGGACACTATTTCTCCCACAGCCACCAATCATGGGGCCACTATTCCTTCCACTAGCACCAATCATGGGGCCACTATTCCTTCCACTAGCACCAATCATGGGGCCACTATTCCTTCCACTAGCACCAATGATGGGGCCACTATTCCTTCCACTAGCACCAATCATGGGGCCACTATTCCTTCCACTAGCACCAATCATGGGGCCACTATTCCTTCCACTAGCACCAATCATGGGGCCACTATTCCTTCCACTAGCACCAAGCATGGGGCCACTATTCCTTCCACTAGCACCAATCATGGGGCCACTATTCCTTCCACTAGCACCAATCATGGGGCCACTATTCCTTCCACTAGCACCAATCATGGGGCCACTATTCCTTCCACTAGCACCAATCATGGGGCCACTATTCCTTCCACTAGCACCAATCATGGGGCCACTATTCCTTCCACTAGCACCAATCATGGGGCCACTATTCCTTCCACTAGCACCAATCATGGGGCCACTATTCCTTCCACTAGCACCAATCATGGGGCCACTATTCCTTCCACTAGCACCAATCATGGGGCCACTATTCCTTCCACTAGCACCAATCATGGGGCCACTATTCCTTCCACTAGCACCAATCATGGGGCCACTATTCCTTGCACTAGCACCAATCATGGGGCCACTATTCCTTCCACTAGCACCAATCATGGGGCCACTATTCCTTCCACTAGCACCAATCATGGGGCCACTATTCCTTCCACTAGCACCAATCATGGGGCCACTATTCCTTCCACTAGCACCAATCATGGGGCCACTATTCCTTCCACTAGCACCAATCATGGGGCCACTATCTCCCATCTTATACGATGTAATCATTTTTATTCCCACTGACCACCAAGCCTGTGGTGTTTACTCCCAAGGAAGCCAGGGCATTTTCTACTCCCACTAGCTACAGCCCTGCTCCCCTAAAGTGTGAAGGGCAATAAACTGGCCCTTTGTTTCGAAAGTTTGGAGACCTCTGCTAGAAGTACTAGTCATTCCCGTGGCAGTTCTTAGGATTTTTGATCATTCAACATTGAATCTGAGTGGATTTGATTTCTTTTCATCAGAAACTATTCTGCAACAAAGTAAAGATCTTTGCAAAAGCCTGGCACATACGGACCGAATATCGATCGTTCAACATCAGCCCGCATGCACATCAGCCTGACCGTCAGACAGGCTTCTTTTGAACAGAAAAAAAAAAAAAAAAACTCATAATGTGTACCAGGCTTCAGTGATATAAAACTGGACTCCAGGTATGGACTATTTTGCAGTTATATTGGTCCATCTTGGACCAATGCAAATATGTATGTGAGCTACTCGGCCGATCCCCATGGAAGTGTGAAATCACTGTAATAGACACCATTACTACAGTGACTGAAATTCTGGTTCTCTGAATGGTGCCTGTTCCAATCAAGGGACCCCATGGGCAGGGGACATAGCGGTAAGCACTAATACTGGTGTTTACTACAGCCATATCCAGCTTGCATGGGGGTCAGCCAGGTATGGAATATGGATATTTTACATTGATTCAACCTAGACCAATGCAACTGTGCAAAATATTCCAGCTAAACTTCAGCTTTAAACTAAAATTACTTACAATGAAAACGTATAAAATAACTGATTACATAGGTAGGTCCCTCTTTAATATGACACACATAAATCATCACTGGTGTAGACAATTATTTTAAATAGCTACATAATGAGGGCTCATGCACATGGGTGTACTGGGACATAGAATGTATAATACTGCTGTATTTCAACACCAAAGAACCAGGAGGTGGCAAGTACAGCCATCTGTACAAACACAATACAGGATACAGCTGTATGTGGGTATTGTATATGCAGCTTGGGACATAAACCTGCATACAGATATATGCCTCTGTCTGCATCCAGGGGTGTACGTCCATACACGTTTACCTGCATACAGCCATATGATCACATTCATTAGTACAGAGGCCTGAACTAGGGCAGGAAAAAAAAAAAGCCCCGGGCATTTTAGCCTGAGAAGCCAATTTTTTTCCAGGGACCTCAAGGAGTCAGTCCTCGGCACTGTAATGTAAAGGGGCACTGTGATATAAAGGGGACTGCACTGTATTGATTACAGTGCCCCTTTACAGGGCAGTCCCCTTTATATTACAGTGCCCCTAGAAAACACAGCCCCCTAATCACAATGCCCCTTGCAGTCATGTCCCCCCCCCCCACTCTCTAATCACAGTGCCCCCTTTTACTCTCTGCCTCCACCGCACAGTCCTACCTTTGGCAGGGCAGAGGCAGGATTCAGCCTGTGTGTCCTCTTCAGGGTCTCCAGCCCCGCCTACAATGTCATCTTATCAGCAGGGGTCGGGAGGAGCTGCAGATCTGGATCATATTATCGCTTGTTAATATGAAAAGACTCCGGCTCTCACCGCCCCTTGCTCTGCTGATAGGATGACATCGCTGGAGGGGCGGGAGACCCGGGAGAGGAGACACGGGCATGGGCACACAGCGGGAGGCGAGCGGCGACTGCAGTCTGCGCTAGCCCCATCTGGACCACGGTCATAGCTTACCCCCCACTGTGTGGCCCGGTCATTAACAGTCCACTCTTGTTAGGACATGTGGCCCCAGCCCACCGAGCAAATGCCCGGTGTGCTGTATGGCCAGTCCGGGCCTGTTAGTACAGGTGGTTTTACACAACCCTGGTGGTTCCTGTGTGACAAAATATTGCCGTATTTGTCCCTATACGTCTGTGCACATAAGTCCTTAGTGAAGTAGAGATAATCTCTGTGTAGCACGGGGTATCAAGCAAATGTAAAATAAATACATGTGTATGGAAGATCCAACTTCTGGTTATTCAGGATTGTGGCACAACCTAATCCAGCCTCCCTCAACCGGAGACTGCTAAGGATCCTTTCCCATCTGATGGTACTTGAATATTTTTGGGCCATCAATGGGCAGACCCAGTTGCCTGGGACCAGTGGAGCTTCTCATCTTCTCTGTCACATACGTTACAACTGACACAAGTTATCTATTAGTAGTCTCTAAGCCTGCTTTCACACTGCTCCAAAAAAAAACAAAACACACTACAATATGCATATGTATTTTGTGGTGCGTTTTCTGTGTGCCCATTACCCAGGATGCACCTGTGAAACTTGGACACATGACTCAAAAAATAAAGCAAAAATGCAACAGGTGCGGTTTGAAGTGTTTTCTATTAATTTCAACATGGACTTTTCAAAACGCACAACAAATGCATCAATGTGAAAGTAGCCTAATGCCGCGTATACACGGTCGGAATTTCCAATGGAAACAGTCCGATGGGAGCTTTTCAACGGATTTTCCGACCGTGTATACCCATCGGTCTTTTTCTGTCGGAATTTCCGACTGACTTTGGATTGAGAACTTGTTCTTAATTTTTCCGACGGAAAACCTTTCCATCGGATTTTCCGATTGTGTGTATGCAATTCCGACACGCAAAATTCCGACGCATGCTTGGAAACAATTCGACGCATTTTTGGAAGCATTAAACTTCCCCTTTATAGTACCGTCGAACGTGTTGTATGCCGTGGTGTTATTGACTGTCGGAATTTGGTGTGACCGTGTGTAGGCAAGACAGTTTGAGCGAAATTCCGTCGGGAAAAACCATCAGAGCTTTTTCCGACGAGAATTCCGACTGTGTGTACGCGGCATAAGAGTGGCATTCTTCCCCAAAGACCATGCATGACCCACCATCAACAATGCAAGAGGGCCCAAAAATAATCAACTTTGGGTAGAAAATACTCTACATCACATTGATTATTATAGCTACAACTTTACTGATGATGCCAATTTAATGCTGTATTCATTTTTACAGGGGCCCCTCAGATCTAAAAATTTAAAGAGTTCCTCTAGGGTTAAAAAAAAAAAAAAAGGTTCTGAGAAAGGCTGACCTAAACCATGAAGATAAAAGGACGACTCCAAGCAGCTCTAAGAAAAGGCGAGGGTATGACAAGGGACTCTTCAAGTCACTGATTATACCTAGAGCATAGATGGATCGAAATTCAGTTCGTTCAGCAGGGAGCAGATGACTTTCGATTCATCTATGGTAGTTCCTGTTCATGAGAAGTTGATCTAATGATCGATTTCTTACAAAAGGGCTTGTTGGAAAATGTTTGTTTGATCAGTGCTCCGGCCACGAATCCTCGTTGTCAGAATACAATAGTGAAGCGGTAAGGATTCCTCCATCTGCCTCATTTATGTGGAGTCTGTTCAGTTTTTTTCGATTAGCCTACTGGCTGATAAACAAAACACTGGATTCATGTATGGCCAAGCCTTAGGTCTAGATCAGCCTTTCCCAATCCAGAGGAACCCTTGTAATAACTTTAATTCAGTCTCAAGAAACTCCTGCTAAAAAAAAAAAAAAAAAAAAAAATTCTATAAAACTACAACGAATGATATATTAATGTAATGGGTCCGTGGGAAGAATTCTCCTTACACTTGTGGTCATTGGAAGAATTATCCCTATATATATATAGTTAAAAAGGTCAGTGGGAACTTATCCGAGAGGCAAAAATTACTCTTTGCTCAAGGAACCCCCAACAACCTCTGGAGGAACCCCAGTGTTCCATGGAACTCTGGTCTACAGAGAGGCTACCCAACTACTCCTCAAGGATCAGCTTTGGGGAAATTCCACCAGGTTTAGGCAGATAGTAAGGAAGCATTTGTAGATACCTTCATGCTGCTCTGTCAGAAATGAAGATATGCACAAGAAGATCTCCAAGCGTACACGATAATCAAGGAAAGGGTTAAACTCTTGTTGTAAATATCTGCAGATTAACTAATTATTAGAGTGTAGTTAAAGAGGAATAAACACTGGTGGGTTTTACTTCCTCTATTTCCCTGCAAAGGTAAAGCATAATGCATAGTAGCCCATAATGTGTCACTTACCTGAAACCAAAGCATGCAATGTCACCGTTGTCCCCACTAGCAGGGAGCGTCCATCTTTGCCCCTCTTCCTTCCGAGGCCACAAACTCTGGCTCTGTGACTGGCCGGAGTTGCGGGCGCTGCCAGTCATGGCATGACCCCTATTAGAAACGTCACGACGTCCCCTTTCTAAAGTGCGCATGGCCATAGTCATCAGCGCTCAGCGTTTTTATAAATTTCTCCTAACCTGTCCAGCACCTACAAGTAAATCTTAATATAGGCTTACCTGTAGGTAAAAGTAGTTGTACAGGGTGTACAACCAATTTGAGTCAGGCATTAGGATGTGGAAAGAGCATGCCAACAACAAGCTTTCCACCAAAAGTGTTTGTGCAAGATGGAGATTAGTTAGGGACACCAACAGAAACCATATGGCCTGTCTGAAAGAGAAACAGGCCTCAGTGACTAAGATTGGAGAGGCTATGCGTCAACAAATGTTTCCCAAGTGATTGGTCAGTCCTCCAGTCTGGCAATCAGACCAAACAATGTAAACCATCATAAATGCACCTTCCCCTCAGATAACCTTGGTGGTGGCAACACCATGCTACAGAGATACTTGCACCTGCAGCAGGCCCCAGAAGACTTGAGAGGGTAGAATGTAGTAAATTGCAGAGCAATCCTGGCAGAAAACCTGAGCCTAGGGAGAAGATGTGTTCCAGCAAGGCAGTAACTCCAAGCATTAGTCCAAACTACATAACAATGGTTTCAAACCTAACAATTTGGAAGGACAGAGTCAAAGTCCAGATCTCAACATGATAATTTGCAGTTTTATACTTGGACCAAGCACAGAAATCTGTCTTAAAAATGGAGCTCCACCCAAAAGGGGAAGCTCCATTTATCGGCCTCCTGGTTTTGACAGGACACATCCCACCCCCTCTTTCTTCCCTGCAGCTGGCCCAATCAGAGAGCGTCGCACATGCGCAGTAGGGAACCGGCTGTGAAGCTGCACGGCTTCACTGCCGGTTTCCCTTAGTGGAGATGGCAGAAGTACCCGATTGAAAATCGGCTTGGGTGAGGATGCCGCTGGATTCCTGATCACATTATAAAGGGCCGCTGTTATTGGACACAGCTGAATATATATATATATATATTATATATATATATATATATATATATATATATATATATATATACACATACATACACATACATACATATATACATATACACACACTCTATATTATTATATTATATTATATATATATATATATATATCGTATTTATCGGCCTATAACACGCACCCCAAGTTTAGGAGGGAAGTTTAAGGAAAAAAAAATAAAATATAAATAAAAAAAAAAAAAAAAAAAACTTACATTTAAATGCCCATTAATGAAGCCTTGCACTGTGTCCCCCTGAATCCTGGCACATTGTCCCCCTGAATCCTGGCACATTGTCCCCCTGAATCCTGGCACATTGTCCCCCTGAAGCCTTTCTAAAACGCATGGTTGATTTTTATTTTTAAACTTACCGCCGCCGCCCGGCTCCTATGATGGACACAATGCCGGGCCAATGGCGGGACGTAAAGGCTTGGGAGGCGGGACTGGGCGTGACTGCGAGCGGAGCCGAGTACACAGAAGACTCGGCTCTGCTCGTAGATGTCGGCGGAGCTCCGGATCGGCGGCGATTGGCGGGGGATCGGCGTATAACACGCACCCACGATTTTCCCCTGATTTTAAAAAAGTGAAGGGAAAAAAGTGCGTGTTATACGCCGATAAATACGGTATTTGCCTTCCCAGAACTGCATGACAGTGCTATAGCCATCTTTCGGCTATAGCACAATCAGCAGGTGGGAGGTAGATGTGGACGGCTGACAAAAGCCCAGGCGCTAGGGCGCAATTTCTTTGTCAAGTCCTGGTTTACATCTCATTTAAAAGAGAGTTTAAAAAGAGGGATTGAACCTAAAAAAAAAAAAAAAAAAAAAAAAATTCAAATCCAGCAGCTACAAAAACTGCAGCTGCTGACTTTTAATAAATGGACACTTACCTCTTCCAGGGTCCAGTGATGTCGGCAGCTGAAGCCGAGAAATCGCTCAGTTCTCGGCTACTGCCGCCATTCTCGTTGAGGGAATCAGGAAGTGAAGCATTGCGGCTTCACTTCCCGGTTCCCTACTGCGCATGTCGAGCTCTGTGCTGTCTCTGGGACCCGTGTGTGTCCCAGCAGACAGCGTGGCGGGACAGGAAGAGGCGTAGACTCCCATTGGAGTCTATGCCCAGAAGTGGGTGAAAATACCTGGAGGGGGGGGGGGGGGGGGGGGGGGGGGTGGGAGGGTTCCGATGAGCGGAAGTTCCACTTTAGGGTGGAGCTCTGCTTTAAAGCCAGTTTTTTTTTAATTAAACATGTTATATTCACCGAACAGAACAACCCCAAACCTACTTTTCTGGGGTCCCGCAGTGGTGGATTTTGGCTCCTCCTCCTCAAGCGCTTGCTCTAGGGGCAGACTTGCAGGCTTGATCTTGAGCCAGTCTGTGTGTGTTCATTGACACACACAGCGCAGCCAAGCCCCCACCCCTCACACCCTGTTCACAATATTTGACTGAGCACAGCAGGAGCCAAAACATTTTTTACCTTCATGCAGAGAATGCATGAAGGTAAAAAATGTTTTACCTTTAGAACAACTTTAAAATGGTGGGCAAAGCCACAAAGCCATGCAATCATTCCTTTATGGTCCCGGGCCAACTATATGCATATTACGGTCTCAGGCTGAATCAACTTAGTGTATGGAAACAATACTCTCTATATAGTAGGCCCTGACAATTTGCATGGCTTCATTCAATATCCTAAAAGGAGGAATAAACATCTTATTTTAGGGATTTATGATGGAATGAGACACCTGAATACCTTCTATTTTAGAAGAGAAGTATGGCCAAAGCTTTTTTATCCATACATCTCATGGGGTCACAGGAGAGTACTTACTTTTGCTCTCCTGTGACCGAGAGTCAGCGGATAGGAGGCTATTTCCCACTATCAACTGAGGAGGCAGAGCAGCTCCAGAGCCAGAGCCAGCTGTGCCTGCCCCTTCTCTGGGCTGTGGGAACATAGCGGAGAGCGGTGACTGACAGTCATTGCTCTCTGCTGTGAGCAGATCGAGAACTGAGCAAATGAGTGGTCATGTGATCACCCAGTTCTCGGGACTTCGAGCCAGAGCCAATGTGGGACAGCTGCAACATAGAGGTACAGTGCATCCGGAAGTATTCACGGCACTTCACTTTTTCCACATTTTGTTATGTTACAGCCTTATTCCAAAATCGATTAAATTCATTATTTTTCTCAAAATTCTGCAAACAATCCCCCATAATGACAACGTGAAAGAAGTTTGTTTGAAATCGTTGCAAGTTTATTAAAAAAAAAAAAAAAAAATGAAAAACGAAATCCCATGTACATAAGTATTCACAGCCTTTGCTCAATATACTTTGTTGAAGCACCTTTGGCACCAATTACAGCCTCAAGTCTTTGAGTATGATGCTACAAGCTTTTTTTTGGGCAGTTTCTCCCATTCTTCTTTGAAGGACCTCTCAAGCGCTATCAGGTTGGATGGGGAGTGTCGGAGCACAGCCATTTTTAGATCTCTCCAGAGGTGTTCAATCGGGTTCAAGTCTGGGCTCTTGCTGGGCCACTCTAGGACATTCACAGAGTTGTCTAGTAACCACCCCTTTATGATCTTGGCTGTGTGATTGGGGTCGTTGTCCTGTTGGAAGATGAACCTTCGCCCCAGTCTAAGGCCCAGAGTGCTCTGGAGCAGGTTTTCATTAAGGATGTCTCTGTACACTGCTGCATTCATCTTTCCCTCAATCCTGAATAGTCTCCCAGTTCTTGCAAATGAAAAACATCCCTATAGCATGATTCTGCCACCATCATGCTTCACTGTAGGGCTGTTATTGGCCAGGTGATAAATGGTGCCTGGGTTTTCTCCAGACATGAAGCTTGCCATTCAGGTCAAAGAGTTCAATCTTTGTTTCATCTGACCAGAGAATTTTTTTTACTCATTGTCAGTCATTCAGGTGCCTTTCACCGCTCCTACCCATTGAAATCAATGTGACAGCGCGTTAGCGGGGGTTAAAACCGCACCGCTAGTGGCCGAAAACCGCTGTTAAAACGATGATAAAGCAGCACTAAATATAGAGCTGCTTTAGCGCTGACGCCGCTCCCGCCCCAGTGTGAAAGGGGCCTTACTGAGGAGTGATTTGTCTGGCCAGTCTATCATACAGGGCTGATTGGTGGAGTGCTGCAGAGATGGTTGTTCTCCTCTCTCCACAGAGAAATGCTGGAGCTCTGTCAAAGTGACCATCGGGTTCTTGGTCAGTTCCTTGACTAAGGCCCTTCTCCCCCAATTGCTCAGTTTGGCTGGGTGGCCCACTCTAATGCCCTGTACACACGGTCGGAAAATCCGACCACAAAAGCCATCGGATTTTTTCCGACGGATTTTGTCCGACACTGGTGTTGCATACACACGGTCGGACAAAGTTGTCGGGAAATTCGGTCATTCTGAACATGGTAACGTTCGTTGCCTACGACGGGACTACGTAGAGGCGAGTAGCCAATAGCTTTGGTCTTGTAATGTGATCTGAGCATGCGTGGCACTTTGTCCGTCGTAATTCGCTACACACGATCAGAAAAAGTCTGATAGGACTTTGTTGTCGGAAAATTTGAGAGCAGGAGATAAAACTTTGTCCGTCGGAAAATCCGACGGAAAAAGTCCGATGGAGCCTACACACAGTCGGAATTTCCGACAACATTGTCCGATAGGACATTTTCCGTCGGAAAATCCGACCGTGTGTACGGGGCATAAGAAGAGTCCTGGTGGTTCAAAAATTCTTCCACTTACAGATGATGGAGGCCACTGTGTTCATTGGGACTTCCAATGCTGCAGACATTTTTTTGTACTCTTCCCCAGATCTGTGCGTTGATACAATCCTGTCTCGGAGGTCTACAGACAATTCCTTGGACTGCATCGCTTGGTTTGTGCTCTGACATGCACTGTGGGACATTTATAAAGGTCTGTGTCGTTCCAAATCATGTCCAATCAACTGAATTTACCACGGGTGGACTCCAATCAAGTTGTAGAAACATCGCAAGGATGATCAGTGGAAACAGGATGCACCGGAGCTCTAATTTGAGTGCCACTGCAAAAGGCTGTGAATACTTATCTACATGGGATTTTATTTGTTTTTTATTTTTAATAAATTTGCAAAGATTTCAAACTTCTTTCACGTTGTCATTATGGAGTATTGTTTGTAGAATTTTGAGGAAAATAATGAAATTAATCCATTTTGGAAAAAGAAATACAATACTGTGATAGGCTGTGTTGGAGTTAGTGATGTCACCAGCCTGCCTCTCCGACTCAGCCAACCAGGTGCCACTCAGCCTGACTCGGTTTTGAACTGGGATTGGGATGGGAAGTCCTCATCCCTCTGCTGGAACACAGCACTGGATACTGTAAGTAGCTGAGGCTACAAATAGTTCATACAGAGCACAACTGCTGCCTCTCTTAGTGAAGTAAATAGTATGTTAGTATCAGCTGGGTCCAAACAAACTATTTAAACTTCACTAAAAGCTGAACATCAGCTTAAAAGCAGTTGTTTAAACTTCACTAAAAGCTGAACATCAGCTTAAAAGCAGTTGCTAGAAGAAAAATGATCACTAGAAACCGTAAGCAGAACAAACACCAAAAAATAGTGGACCCACGGCTTCTCAGTCCTAGGGTCAAAATAGTGGTGTGGGGGGATTGGTAGCTGAGTCTTGTAAACTCCAAAACAATATAAAAGGGGATTGTTAAAGCCGAAAAAAAAAAGAGAAAAATATCATGTGAAGTATTGCTACTAAGTGTAATACCGCTGTTAATTGAAGCACTCACTGAACAAACAACAGGTATCAGCGTGTTCCGGGTGCAAGCCCACTGGCTGTCAACAGCAGCCCCACCCCCCAAAACCTACTTGAGCCCCATCTCGATCCAGCAATGTGCACGAGAGCCTCGGTTGTCCAGGTCCCTCCATCATTGGCTGAGAGGCTCTCGCTACTGTCAATCACAGCCAGTGAGCCAATGAGGAGAGAGTGGGGGAGGGGGGGGGGGCAGGGCCAAAATGTGGCTGTGTGTGTGTGTGTGTGTGTGTGTGGACACACAGAACAGTGGCTCGGGAGCCCCCATAGGAATCCGTTAGCTGTGGGGGCACTTGGCAGGAAGGAGGGGCCAGAAGCACTGGTGGGCGACCCGAGAAGATGAGGATAGGGCTGCTCTGTGCAAAACCATTGCACAGACAAGGTAAGTATCTCATATTTGACATTTAAAAAAGAAAAAAAAAAACCAGCTTTTTACTGAGAATCATGCTGGTCCTCTCTTCCCTGAACTTCCTCAGGACCACCGGTAAAGGATGGGCTAATGCATCTAGACCTATGGCCTGATCTTCTCGGTGAAGAGAAAAGTATTTTTTGGATACGTTTACACTAGGTGGGCTCCCCAACCCCAGGCACTCGCGTCCGTCGTCAGGCGCTTGTCTAGCGGCCAGAAACTCACTGAAGAGGTCTGGAATGAAAAGACAAAAAGCTTACTGTTCCCTGGAGTCCGCAAAAAACAGGAGATCGTCCAGATATGGGACCACTTACTTTGAGGCCATGAAGCAATTTTTGGATAACAACCTTGTTATTGTATGGATTGTATCCATGCGGAAGTGCTTGTATCGTAATCGATTGATTCGTCACAGTGAATGATCACCTCTTGTTGAATCAGATCCTCCAAAAGGCTCCTCATGGCAGAGGCTTTGTCCTGATCCCTCGGAAGGGTTGTGACATAAAATCTGTTTGGGGGAATGTTGGAAAATTCCAGGCTGTATCCCTGTGCTACAATGTTCCTCACGAATTGACTTGAGGAACACTGGCTCCATTGCGGAAGGAAGGCGGACAACCTTCCTCCCACTGGAGCAGAGCAGTCACTTATCCTTGGGGGGTTGACTGGAGGGAGATTTGAACAAAATTCCTCCTTTACCTCTACCCTTCTGGGGGTTCCAGCGACTTTTGCTGTCTTCCCCACCCTTACGGGACTGTTGAACAGGACGAAAATTCCTCTTTCCTGCCTGTTTTTTCTTTGCAGGAAAGGCCTTCTTTTTGTCTGCCGTTCTGTCCAGCACTGTTTCCAGCTCTGGCCCAAACAGCAGATCCCCTGAAAAGGGCAGACCACACAACCTAACCTTGGAGGCTGTGTCACCTGACCACGTTTAAAGCCAGACAGCTCTCCTGGCGGAATTCACCAGGGCCGCAGATCTGGCTGCCATTTTGATGGACTCCGCAGAGGCATCAGCCATGTATTTCACCGCTCTAAGGATTAGTGGAAAGGATTCCATCAAGTCCTTACGTGGTGTGCCTGCTTCCACGTGGCTCTGCAATTTATCTATCCAACACTCTAAATTCCTAGCCACCACCGTGGATGCCATAGCTGGTTTGAGGCTGGCAGATGCTGAATCCCATGCCCTCTTTAAAAGAGTATCTGCTCTTTTATCCATGGCATCTTTGAGTACCCCCATGTCCTCAAAGGCCAAGTCTGTCCTACGCGATACCTGTGAAAAGGCTGCACGTGGTTTTTTGTTCCACACCTCTGACTCTTTTTCATCAAAGGGAAAGCGTCTTTTCAGGCTCTTAGAAAGGAAAGGACCCCTCTCTGGGTCCTTCCATTCTTTTCTAACCGTGTCTGACAAAACTTTATGAACAGGGAAAACTCTGGATTTAACCTCATCCAGCCCCTGATACACAGTCACCTTTACTGAGGCCATGGTGGAAGAGGAGGAGCTTTAAAGAAAATGCAAGTGTTTCCTCAAAGTGGGCGGAGCTGCGCTCTCTCCAGGGTTGTCCTGAAAGGCGACTGGAGAAAATCCAATGTTTACAATCACTTTAAGTTAAATGAAATCTAATAACAGGTGCTTTGAACGCCTCGCACACAGCTACTAAAATGATACGTTTACACAACTCACAAGACAAAAAGCTTACCTTTACTTTGCCGTCACAGTGTGCCGAGACCACAGCCACAGTCACCTTTACCAGCTGCGTCGCCGATAAGTGGATTTTAAAGTGTCTGAAGAAATGTGAATAAAGACATTGAAATAAATGTTCTACCTCCTCCACCGTCACCTCATCCTTAGATTTTTGAATGTTATTCCACAGGGTTTTAAAATCCTCCGGGTGAATGGCAAAAGAGATGTCCATGTGTGGTTCGACTGGCACAGAGAATACCAGTTCTGTGGTGGGCACATGCCCGTGTACTTCATATCCTGCGCACATAGCTGCCAACCATCTAAGATCATGTGACCTGATTACCAGTTTACCAAAACAGCAGTCAAACGCTTGTTGGAACCAGGTGCCCACTATAGTGGTGAACGTCTCTGACCCGTTAATAAGAAACAGTGGAAGACAGGTGAAGGTCTCTGGTACCACTTCTAATATGTCCTCCTCTGTGTATGTCCCACAGAACCAACCAGTCCACACAATCCGCTCTTCTGTGCCCGCCTTGGAATGCTGAGTTTGGGATTTTCCAGTAATCTGGGAGGGAGAAGAGAGGAAAAAAAGAAAACATTGAATTAGCAGTGGTGTGGAAAAGGTCTGGAAGCTCCTAACATTACTCTTTGCTCCCAGAGGCTAAAGAAAGTAGCAGGGGGAGTAAAGGGAAGGTATATGCAGCTTTGAAGGGTGGTAATTAACCACTTCAGCTCTGGAAGGTTTTATCCCCTTCCTGACCAGGCCATTTTTTGCAAAACTGCACTGTGTTGGTTTTAACTGACAATTGCGCAGTCGTGCAAAGCCACACCCAAATAAAATTCCCCCCACAAATAGAGCTTTCTTTTGGTGGTATTTGATCACCTCTGCGGTTATTATTTTTGCACTATAAACAAAAAAAATAAAAAAGTCTTTACTTTCTGCTAAAAAACATTCAATAAATAAAAATCTAATTGCGTCATCAATTTAGGCCAATATGTAGGAGTATCCTGATTTTTTTTTTTTTACCAAAAATATCTAACAAAAAAAAAATAAAACCCAAGAATTGGATATTGATTGTTTTGCACAAACGTTATAGCATCGACAAAACTATGTGATAGATTTATGGACTTTTTTTTTGTTTTTTTTTACTAGTAATGGCGACGATCAGCGATTTCGAGCGGGACTGCAACATTCTGACACCAAGTGTTTTGGGGACCAGTGACACCAATACAGTGATCACGGCTATAGAAAAAAAAAAAAAAAATACAAAAAAAAAAAAAAAAAAAAAAAAAAGCACTGTCGCTGTATAAATGACACTGGCAGGGAAAGGGTTAAGATCAGGGGCGATCAAAGTGTGCTCCTAGGGCAGTGATGGCGAACCTTGGCACCTCAGATGTTTTGGAACCACATTTCCCATGAGGCTCGTGCACTCTGCAGTGTAGTTGAGCATCATGGGATATGTAGTTCTAAAACATCTGGGGTGACAAGGTTCGCCGTCACTGTCCTAGGGAGCGCTTTCTAACTGTGTGGGGAATGCTGTGACTCCGCTTAGCAGAAACACAAGATCTCCATCTTCTGCCTTCAGTACGGCTGTCTGCATTGTATACATAGGCAGACCGCTGTTCTGCCTCTCCTGTGAACGATTGGCGGATCCCGGTGGCCATCGCGGCCACCAGACCTGCTGATTGGCTCCCGCTGCACCCAATCACTGCGTGCGCACCCCAGAGCCGAAGGTCAAAAACCTGTACAGGTATGTGATTTTGCACTTAAGGGCCGCCCTGCCGCAGTATATGTACGTGGGGCAGTCCTTAAATCTGTAAACTTACATATCCTGAACAAGCAGTAAAAGAAATCCAAAACAAGCCCTCATTCAAAAATGTATCCAAAAGGCATTGTGCAGAAACGTCTCTTTAAATTTCCTAAGAAGCACCAGAATCTTGGGCGACTTCTCCTCTCCAATGCAAACAACAGATGTTCCAGCTGTTAGAAACTGACCAAAACCCAACTTTACATTCTTTGTTGTAATGTGAAGCCATTCATTCGCAAAGATCCCGAGCAGCTAGAGAAGGCTTGCTTTAAAGTTTGTCAAAGCGGAACTAAAGTCAAAATTAAAATGCTTAGGTGCAGGCAGGGATTTACCACATGGCACCTCTCTTCTGGAATAAAACAAACTTGCCCCTTTGCTTGCAGTGTTCTGTAGAATGCACATTGAGGGAAGACCTATTCTGGGTTTTTGGCAGGTATTTTTCTGTAGTGGAGTGAAGCGCTAGCTCTCCAAATAATATCAACTCAAATATATCCCGAAGTAAGCATAAAATAATCAAATTATAGTGTTTACAAGTGGCACTGATACCTGTAATCAGGGCTGGGACAAGGGGTAGGCAGGAGGGCCAGCTGCCCTGGGCGCATTGGCTTATTGCACGTGGGAACACAGTTGGTGTTAAGCAGCAACCTCAAGCACATTTGTAGAATGATCACCTACCTATTTATAGAACCACACATAGCATGGAAGTTTCATTATCTTTTAGGTATTGTTCTTTACCTGAACTAGTATTGCAGTTGGATCCTTCTCTTTGCCCCTGAGTCCAGGCAGACAGGAAAAGCTGGCTTTGAGGTTAAAGTCTGACCCCGGATCAACAGCAACACCCTTCTGCTTTTCAGCCGCAATGGTGGCAGATAAGTGCTTGGAGTATTCCTTTAGCTTGTTATATGAAAAATTATGCATCGGCGTCACACTGTAAAGAGTCCATTGTTTTTGTAGCAACAAAGCTCCCTTCTGTTGATCAAGGGTTTCCTGAAACGGACAATACAAAGAAGTCTTGTATGAAAACACATAAAATAACCAAATTCTTTTTTTTAAAGAAAACGTTTGTTAACCACTTGCCACTGCATATAAACGGCCGGGTGGGCTATCTCTACTCCTGAGTGGACGTTCAGGAACGTCCCTCAGAAGGAGCGGGATCGCACGCGTTCCTGCGCAGCAGCGTGATCCTGATGCGCTCGTGTCTCCCGGACATGGCGCATCTTAGATCGGCAGGAGGGCTCTGTGATTGGACCTCCTGATCACTTGAGGGCCGTGTCCAATCACGGCCGTCATGTGATGTAAACAAACAGCTGGTTGCTAGGCGATTGGCTCTCCTCTCCTCACACGGAAGTGGTCGCTGAGGAGAGCGGATCTCTGCAGCCGGCTGGTGATCAGTGAGTATGAGCTGTTTTTTTTTACAGATTTTTACTCACTGATCACCAGTGTAGTGTCACCACACAGTAAAACACACACACACACGTCCCCAAAACACATGTCCCCACATGTCCCCAAAACACATGTCCCCACATAGTAATGATCCCCAAAACACATGTCCCCACATAGTAATGATCCCCAAAACACATGTCCCCCACATATAGAACAGTAAAATCACATGTCCCAATGATCATTTGCACACATATGTCCGTGATCATCTGCACACATCTGTACATGATCATTTGCGTGCATATGTCCGTGATCACGCAAACCAATTATTATACACTTAACGGGATTTGTTTTTTTGTTTTTTTTTTACCAAAAACATGTAGCAGAATACATTTTGGCTTAAATTTATGACAGAATTAGATTATATTGGATTTCTTTTAATATCTTTTTGGATATCGCAAAAAATAAAAAACGGAGTCGTGACTAAATACCACCAAAAGAAAGCTCTTTGTGCAAACAAAATTATAAAAATTTAATTTGGGTACAGTGTAGCATGACCGCGCAATTGTCAGTGAAAGTGCGAGAGCGCTGAAAATTGGTCTGGGAAGGAAGGGGGCGAAAGTGCCCAGTATTGATGTGGTTAAGATAGGTAGCTATAACTTCATTATTTAAACACCTTACTATTGATTATTAAATAATTCTGGTATTCCTTCACTTCAATACTGGGCACTTTCACCCCCTCCCTGCCCAGGCCAAATTTTCAACTTTCAGCGCTCTCACACGTTGAATGACAATTGCGCGGTCATGCAACATTGTACCCATATGAAATATTTATCTTTTTTTAGAGCTTTTTGTTGGCGATATTTAATCACCACTGGGGTGTTTTTTTTTCTTTTGTTTAGCAAAAAATAAATTTTTTTTTTTCGTTTGTTATAAAATTTTGCAAATAAGTAGATTTTCTTCATCACTGATGTGCGCTGATGAGGCGGCAATCATAATCAGTGCCATGATTATCTGTGTATGACAGCCTTGCCGGTAATCATCACTCCTTTCCTCACACAGACACCGTGTGTGAGGAAAGGAATGCTGATAACCGGCAAGTCTGTTTACAAGTGATCAGCTGTGATTGGACATGGCTGATCACATGGTAAGGGGCCGCTGCGATTGCCTCGTTACCCTGATCTGTGATCAGCCATGTCCTATGGACACATCGGTCACAGGGCGCTGTGATTCTGGGAGGAAGTCCATTAATGCCCTCCCAGAACGAGGGCATCTAGGTTGCCATCTTTCAGCGATAATGAAGTGGTTGTAAACCCTTACAGACCACTTCGGCCTACAGGTAAGCCTAGATTAAGGCTTACCTGTAGGTCCAAGAAATTTGCAAAAAGACAGGCACCGCTCTCTATGGCGCATGTGCCGTAGACAGCGGCATGCAGGCGCACTGAGCACGCTGCTGCTAACGGCGATATGCCGCTAGTAGCGGCTCCCGTGCCCACGCGCGGGAGTAACGTCATCGTGGCTCCGGCAAATCACAGCGCCGGAGCCGCGATACCCTGAAAGAAGATTGAGGTTTCGTGGGACAGGGGACAGTGGTGACATCACTGGCTCCTGTGTCAGGTAAGTGACACATAATGGGCTACTATGCGATGCATAGTAGTCCATTATGCTTTACCTTTGCAGGGAAACAAAGAGGAAGTAAACCCATCAGGGTTTACTTCCTCTTTAAAGGCTTATCTCACCTTTTTGAACATGTTTCGCTCATACTTCGCCAGTATCGTGAAACACGGTGCCATTCTCCAAAGACATTTTCAATATTGCTCCCTTGACAGAACAAAAGTGTTTTCAGAAGAATTTACTCCTTCCATGATGTTCTCTCTTTGCAAACAGTCAATGGACACCCATTTTTTTTTCACCAAGATATAAAAATCTTTTTAACACTAGAAAAGTGATTTTGCAGTGTGTATTATAGGCTAAGAGAACTTACCTGGAAAGGTGTGCTTGGTGGTACCCTCCTCTTGGACGGGAGGCGGTATGATAAACGTCGTCGAGCAGAAGTTAGGCATCCAAGAGGGTACCTCGAGTTCTGGTAGGGGGCACTGCTGCGCGATACTGACTTACTTTTGGGGGTTGACACCCCGTCAGCAGGAGTTTGCATAGCCTAAAAGAAGGAACAAAACACAACAATGAAGACATATGACAGACACTCGTCTTCACTCTACTAAAAACAAATCAAATACAGATGACAGAATTATGTACATCATCTATTTTGCTCACTATTTTTGTAGTGATAAATACTACTACATACTGCCGATTACACCTTCAAATTAATGCTCAGTCCCAGCCAAAACATTCTTTTATTTTTACCTGGTAATCCAGCCAGTAAGTCTGTTTTTCAAAACAAGCTGTGCTGTAGATGTAGCAATTAAGGGGATGCGACAAACTATTTACTACTGACAGGGGTGCTTACAGTGGTCAACTTTAATTGATTTACATAAAACCTTTATCCCACAAGAAAAAAAAAATAAAAGGTTACTGCTTAGAGCTGTTTATCCCCCCCAGTTAAAAGTTCACCTTTTGAAGCATGTTACACCCATTTAGGGTGAAACGTGTAACATGCTCCAATCCCCCCCACAGATCTCCTCTTCCCGCTGCCATATTTTGAAAACGGCATGGCTGTGTGCGCTCTGCCCTTCATTTACAGGAATCTGTGAATGAGAAAACTACAAGTTTCATCTGCCACTGTGGTAGACAGCTTGCTTGTAGTTCTCAATGGACTGAGCGTCCTCATCAGTACACTCAGTCTGTTCACATTGTCTACACTCTGTAATAACAGAAAGAGCAACAGAGCTTAAGGAAGACTGTGCAGGAGCCTAGCATGGCAGACACGATCCACTGATCGCTGGTACAATGCTCTGCCGGCATCCTGTGAATACATGAACATTTTTCCTGCAGAAATATATTATTATTTTTTTCAAAAAAGCTGAACTAAGCCATTAACAATGCCACTGTTTAAAGGCACCTCATATGCTCCTTCATTAAGAGTGGAGGCACTCTAATACAGGAGTTGTGTTACTTGCCAGATCACAAGGTGCAAACAGTGGGAAAAAAGCCAAAGAAAAGAAAACTAATGCAGCCACCACATCTAATGGTTGGCAAGCTGCAATGAATTACATTTTTGGTTTTGAGTTTATTACCACTTAAAAAAAAAATATTATTTTTTTTAAAGACACTTCTTCGTCGCACTTTTTTCCCTTAGTTTAGTAACAGCAATTCAAAGATAAATAAATCAAAATATCAGCTGAATCCCCATTTATAATTGTAAAACGCTTATTGTTACACTATGATAGCTATCCTAAAAACTGTTTAGAAATAAAATGTATTTGACTTCCCCGATTACTTTCATAAACACGGAGTCACTATGTTATGTCTCTAATTTTATCTCCTCCTGTATACGTAGCAGAATCATTCTTTCCTTCATCTTTGGACTTTGTTTACTTTCTGTCCTTTCTACTTTTTTGACTTCTGGTCCTAGGCTGACCACACTGTGCCTGCTAGGGAAGCCTCTCAGGAAATGTTGTCACCCTAGGAGGAACGCTTCCTGTGATCTCTATAATGACAGCCGGACACTATTTACAACCCACAGCGGGTAAGACATCATGGCATGTGGATGACATTAAAGAGAAACATGCCATTAGTGGCCCATGTCACACTCTATCCTATCACTGGCATCTCCTGGTGCCCTGATCCTTGGCTTCCAATGGCGCCGGGAGGAATCTGCAGGGCCCTGGAGAGCAACGGGGGCATTGGAAGCGCCAGCTGGTTTGGGGAGTCGTCTCCTAGCACTTCCTCCGCCTGGCACTACTTTCAAGACCCTCCGCCCGGGGATACCCTCCAGAACCCCCCACCCTCCAGGGAACAGGGAAACCCCCCAGACGATACCCTCCAGACAGCCCCCAGGATACCCTCCAGAGCCTCCACTGGGTGGGCGGCTCTTACAGCGATCCCGCTCCTCGCCGTCTGCTCCCCGCACACATCCACCCTCCGATCTATAGCAGAGATCTCCTCATCGTAACGTCCAATCGGTAATACAATCCGAGGCTCTCGCCGGCTCCGTACACATCCACTGCAGGATACAGCCCAACTTACACCGTCCAGACCCTCCACCCCCCGGGATACCCTTCAGACCCTCTGCCCTCCTCCATGTCTCTAGTGACATCACTGTTCAGCACACAGGCACCAATGATGGGGCACCAATGATGGGGCACTATCCTCCCACTGACACCAATGATGGGGCACTATTCCTCCCACTGACACCAATGATGGGGCACTATTCCTTCCCACTGACACCAATGATGGGGCACTATTCCTTCCACTGACACCAATGATGGGGCACTATTCCTTCCACTTCCACCAATGATGGGGCACTACTCCCTCCACTGACACCAATGATGGGGCACTATTCCTTCCACTGACACCAATGATGGGGCACTATTCCTTCCACTGACACCAATGATGGGGCACTATTCCTCCACTGACACCAATGATGGGGCACTCTTGCTCCCCCATAGAAGAGATGGGTGAGTGTTGCTCCCACTGATGTCGGTACCCCGGATACAGAACACACGTCTGCAGACAGAACACAATGATGGGTGGGTGGCTCTTACAGCAATCCCGCTCCTCGCCGTCTGCTCCCCGCACACATCCACCCTCCGATCTATAGCAGAGATCTCCTCATCGTAACGTCCAATCGGTAATACAATCCGAGGCTCTCGCCGGCTCCGTACCCATCCACTGCGGGATACAGCCCCACTTTGGCGGTTACGATTTCAAATTGCGCTCCGCTTTCCGGATGTGACTTCATTCTCTGGCGCGAGTCTTGGAACGCACAACAACTTCCGCATCACGTTATGGCACGCTGCGACGGCTATTACGTACGATGCCCTCAGTAAACATGGCTACTGTGTATGCTTGGGTTCTTCCGTGTCCCGTATGATGACCGCTGTGTTCTGGTCGGTGCTGTACCGGGAGATTTGTGTTGCCGGTCAGTCTGAGTGTTCGGTTTGGATCAGAGAAGTCTGTGTGGGGGCAGACTGAGCGCTCGAGGGGGACATCACGTGCTCCTGGTACCCGGATACTGACAGGTGAGGCTCACATGTTGCTAGGAGAGAACCCTCCACGGTGGAGTTTTATTTGTTTTTTTTAACATTTGAAGTAAAGATTTTATTTGTTTTTCAGAGTGTATATAAGGTTTATAAGGTGGGGACGTGGAAGGACCTAGGAAGTGTGTATGAAGGATGGAGGTCATAGGTCACCCTGTGTATGAAGGATAGAGGTCATAGGTCACCCTGTGTGTTTGAAAGGATAGAGGTCAGGCCTTGGTGTGCACTGTCCAGTCTTGTAGTAGTGTAGGGTTGCACCGAGTACAAGTACTCGCCAATACCGATTACCAATCCTTCTTTTTTTATATTATGTGACAGTGGGTTTTCTTATTTATTTTTACAATTGATTTTTTTACGATATTTTTTTTTTAATTATCTTTTTACAATTTTATATTTTTTTTTTTGCTATATATTTATATTCTTTTACAATTTTTTTCTTTTTGGTATGTGGACAATGTCTGTGTGGGTTGTTGCTTTATATATATATATATATATATATTTTATATATATATATATATATATATATATATATATATATTTATATATATATATATTATACACAATTATTTTTTTTTTTTTTTTTTTTTTTATTTTTATAAATGTTGTTTTTTTTTTTTTTTTATTATTATTATTACTTTCTTATCGGCCCTGTTTGCAAGGGGGGGGGGGGGGCGTTGGTCAGAAATCAGGGGTCTAAACAGACCCCTGACATCTCCCCTTTGAGACAGAGAAAGGGACTGAGGATACAGATTCCCCACTCCCTTTTGTCTGCAGCCTCAGCTGCACTGAAAATGAATGTTCATTCATAAACTGAGACATCGTAAACACGGTTTACTCTGCTCAGTTATGAATGGACATGATCACTAACTCTGTGCATTCAGAAAAGGAAGAAGTCGGTAAATGCTTGGTATCAGTGCAACCCTACGCCTGTGTATATGCCGGTTGTAGGTACATTCATTCATTCATTCATTTGAATGGGCTGCTGTACCTGCAAGAAACACGAGGAAAGAAGTCCCAACCCTTTTTTTATCACTTGACCCCCAATTCTCTCATACATGTAAAAATCTTTTTATTTTAATTTTTTTGCTAGAATATTACTTATAACCCCCAAACATTTTTTTATATATAATATAATTATTTTTTTAAGTAGAGCAATTTTTTTATGTCAAATGGTATTTTTTTTTAAGCTGTTTTTCAAACACAATTTTTTGGGGGAAAATACACTTTAGTGCACACAAACACAATATTATACCCAATTTTTCGGTTAAATATAAAAGATGATGTTACACAGAGTAGATGGATACCAAACATGTCACGCTTAAAAATTGCGCACACTTGTGGAATGGCAACAAACTATGGTACATTAGCCACTTCACGACCGCCCACTGTATATATACGTCAGCACTTTAAAGATGTATATCTCGGTAACGGCAGCAGCTGCTGCCACAACCGAGGTATCCATCAATCTATTCAGTGGGCGGTTCTGTTTACGATAATGGTAGTCTCTGCGGCGGATTTGGCGCGAGATCACAGTTTTTGGCGGCGGAAAAGTCCGCCCCTCTCCCGCGCCCTCAGCAGCTTACCGGAGCCGTCGGTAGCGGCGGAGGCGATCGGGTCCTTCTTCTTCCTTGGTATGGATACGAGTGAGGGGAAGATGGCCCCCACCCGTCTCTATGCCATAGCAGGGCGGAAGCGATGTCAAAACGTCACTTCTACCCACACCTCTTAACCACTTCAGTACCCGCCCATAGTCATATGACGCCCACAAGGTGGATCTACCATCCTGGGTGGGCGTCATATGACGTCCTCGGGTTCCCGGCCGCCTGGGGGGCGCGCCCGCGGCATCGCTCGGGACCCGGTGCGAGTGCCCGGCGGCCGCGATGTCCGCCGGGCACCCGCGATTGCCCGTTAAAACAACGGGACCGGGCGGGACCGTGGAGCTGTGTGTGTAAACACACAGCTCCACGTCCTGTCAGCGGGGAGGAGACCGATCATGTGATCCCAGTACAGAGGATCACATGATCGGTCTCCTCCCCTTAAGTCCCCTCCCCCTACAGTTAGAATCACTCCTATTAGGGACACACATTAACCCCTCCAGTGCCCTCTAGTGTTAACCCCTTCCTGACAGTCACATTTACACAGTAATCATTGCAATTTTATAGCAACGATCGCTGTGTAAATGTGAATGGTTCCAAAAATGTGTCAAAAGTGTCCGAAGTGTCCGCCGCAATGTCGCAGTCACGAAAAAAAAATCGCAAATCGCCGCCATTACTAGTAAAAAATAAAAATAAATAAATTCAATAAATCTATCCCCTATTTTGTAGACGCTATAACTTTTGCGCAAACCGATCAATATACGCTTATTGCGATTTTTTTTACCAAAAATATGTAGAAGAATACGTATCGGCCTAAACTGAGGAAAAAAAATGTTTTTTTTTAAAAAATGGGATATTTATTATAGCAAAAAGTAAAAAATATTGTGTTTTTTTTCAAAATTGTCGCTTTTCTTTTGTTTATAGCGCAAAAAATAAAAACCGCAGGGGCGATCAAATACCACCAAAAGAAAGCTCTATTGTGGGAAAAAAAGGACGTCAATTTTGTTTGGGTGTAACGTCGCACGACCGCGCAATTGTTAGTTAAAGCGACGCAGTGCCGAATCGCAAAAAGTGCTCTGGTAAGGAAGGGTGTTTAAAAGCCCTGTATTGAAGCGGTTAAAGGGGCTTTTTTTTTGTTGTCGTTTTTTTCTAAATAGTCCAAATATGAGGACTTTTTGACCCCAGATCTCATATTTAAAAGGACCTGTCAGGCTTTTTTTCTATTGTAATGGGAATAAAAGTGACCCAATTTTATTTTATTTTTTAAATCAATAAAATACTGTATTTATCGGCGTATAACATGCACTTTTTACCCCTTAAAATCGGGGGAAAGTCGTGGGTGCGTGTTATACGCCGATACCCCCCCCCCCCCCCAAAAATGAAAAAGACCGAAGCGCCGCCGAAAAAGACCGAAGCGCCGCCGAAAAAGACAGAGCCGACTGTTGAGCTCCGCTCGTAGTCCCGCCTCCCTGCGCTCGCTCCCGAAACAGCAGGGAGGCGGGACTCCGAGCAGAGCCGAACAGTCGGCTCGGTCTTTTTCGGCCGTGCTTCGGCCTTTTTCGGCGGTGGTTCGGTCTTTTTCGGCGGCGCATGCGCAGACCTCTCGGCGGCGGGAAATGTAAACGCGGGCAAGGCAAATGACGCTGGGCACGGCTGCAAATGACGCTGGGCACGGCTGCAAATGACGCTGGGCAAGCTGCAAATGACACTAAAATGTAAGGTTTTTTTTTTCCTAAACTTCTCTCCTAAAACTTTTTTTTTTTTTCCTTAAAATTCCCTCATAAACTTGGGGTGCGTGTTATACGCCGATAAATACGGTAAATAAAGGGCTGTACACACGTTCGGACTTTTTGACAACAAACATGCAAATTAGCTGTTTTGGACCAACATCCGACCGTGTGTACGCTCCATCGGACCAACTTTTTGAGTTTTCATCGGACTTTTGTTGGCTGTGCGAACGGACCAACTTTCTGCCAACAAAAGTCCGATGGAGCAAAGTCCGACCTTGTGTATACAAAACCAACCAAGTACAAACACGCATGCTCAGAACCAATGCAAAAGATCAGACAACAATAAAGAAGTTAACCAAAGGTGGCGCTGGAGTATTTGAATGTCCTCTTTTGAAGTGTCGTCAGTACGTTGAAACGTCACTACGTTCGTGTTTGTTGCCTAAAAAGTCCGATCGTGTGTATGCAATACAAACTTGGGGCCAACGCCCTTTGTACAAAAATCCACGGGAAAGTTTGTACAAAGTCCGATTGTGTGTATGAGGCTTTAGACATTTTTTTTTAACGCGCCCCATCCTGACGAGCTCACGTGTAGAAGCGAACGCATACGTGAGCAGCGTCCGCATATGAAAACAATGTTTTTTAAACCACACATGTGAGGTATCACCGCGATCGATAGAGCGAGAGCAATAATTCTAGCCAACCTGTAGAAAACATGCAACCTGTAGAATTTTTTAATGTTGCCTATGGAGATTTTTAAGGGTAAAAGTTTGACGCCATTCCATTTACTCTGCGCAATATTATCTTTCACAATATAAAAAAAAATTGGGCTAACTTTACTGTTGTCTTATTTTTTTTAATAAAAAAAAAGTGATTTTTTTTTACCAAAAAAAGTGCGCTTGTATAATGTTTGGGGGTTCTAAGTAATTTTCTAGCAAAAAAAAAACTTGTTTTTAACTTGGCTAGAGTGGAAGTACAGTCCACTTTTTAACTTGTACCTACAGGTAAACTTATAATAAGGCCTACCTGTAGGTACAGTGACGTCACTGGCGCATGCGTTCTGCAGGGAAGGCATACCCATGCCAAGGTCGGGACTCCCTAGCAAACTCATTGCGGCCCCGGCTATTCATACAGCTGGAGTCTGCAAACCCGGAAGGTAGACCGGGGGGGACCCATGACAGCGCTGCGTGTGTCATAATTGAGTGTGTGTCATAATGCACATAGAACAAAAGATGCAGCTCGAAGTCCTTATTTAACCCCTTCCCGCCGTCCGTACACAAATATGTGGCCTCGGCTTGAAGGGGTTGTACCGAGGTGATGCCTGCAGCTGCATGTCTGTTGGCTGGCCCGAGTCCCAGAATGGGCTTCGATCGGGTCTTGGATCTAGTAACCTGGAAGTGATGTCATGACATCACTTCCCGTTTACAGAAGACTTAAAGGCGTCAAATTTAAAAAAAATTTACAGTATTCAAAACAGCCAAACCCTGTGTTTTGAATAGTTTTAAGTGCAAAGGAGGGATTTGGGTTCTTAATCACCCAAGATCCCTCCATAAAGAGTACCTGTCACTGACTATTACTGTCACAAGGGATGTTTACATTCCTTCAGACAGCAATAAAAGTGATCAAAATTTTTTTTTTTTCAAAGGGACAAATATATTTTGTAAAAAATAATATAAATATATATATATATATATATATATATATATATATATATATATTATATATATATATATATATAATATATATATTTTTTTTTAATGCGCTCTGTCCCTCCGTGCTCGCGGGCAGAAGCAAATGCATACGTAAAGCCCCATACACACGGTCGGATTATCCGATGGATTCTGTCCTATCGGACAATGTTGTCGTAAATTCCGACCGTGTGTAGGCACCATCGGACAGTGTACGTCGGATTGTCCGACGGACAAAGTCCTATCTCCTGCTGGATAGATTTTTCGACAACAAAGTCCGATCACACCAAATCCGATCGTGTGTAGCGTAGTCCGACGGACAAAGTGCTACGCATGCTCAGATCACATTACAAGACCAAATCTATTGGCTACTAGCCTCTACGTAGTCCCGTCATAGGCAACAAACGTCACCGCGTTCAGAATGATCGGATTTTCCAACAACTTTGTCCGACCGTGTGTATGCAACACCAACATCGGACAAAGTACGACGGACATGATCCGACGGACATGATCCGACGGACCTGGTCCTCGGATAATCCGAGCGTGTGTATGGGGCATAAGTGGTGACCGCAAATGTAAACTGTGTTCAAATTACACATGTGAGGTTATCACAGCGATCATTAGAGCTAGAGCAATAATTCTAGTTATAATTCCAACCTCCTCTGTAACCTGTGGAAATTTAGATTTTTAAAGCATGACATGTTTGGTATCCATTTACTCGACGTAACATCATCTTTCATATTATACCAAAAAATTGGGCTAACTTTTATGTTTTTTTGTTTTAACTAAATCGTAATTGTTTATCATGTAGTCATGTCCCATTGCGGAGATTTCTGTTCACTTTCTGTTCCATAGCCAAACAGGAAGTGAGGGAAAATCCCTGCAAATTAAAGGAATTCCTTGGGGACCTTCAGGTTGCCAGAACGAATTACTTTTACGGGGGCAACCCAAAATTTGGGATTTTCTTTTACTTTCAATGATAATGGTAAACAGGATAAATTGAGAGGATGAATCTCCCTAATGGGGGCGAGTTGGAAATGTGCACACAGTTATGCACTAGTTTTTGAGCTGCACATATGTGAACCTAGGGGGGCCCATGCACACTAACGCACATAAATTTTTGTCTGCAGTGCATTGCTTTTGACACATTTACACACACATGTTATGATGCAATATTATACAAACACATAGCATATAATTGCACTGCTATGGAATGCATAGGAATGCAGAGTTTTGGTGTGAACATGTGAAATCTATTGTTTTCTATGTGCCTTTGCCTGCATTTTTCCATGCGACAACGAACTACCAAACCACCAGTTCCATCATGCCTTTTCCTGTCAAAGTATTGCAGCATTTCATGAGACTTGTAGTTCCACAAGAGACGAAGTACTCATGTTGCCTACTTCTGTGTCAGGTTTTTCTGTGTCTCTGTTGGAAAGATTTCTGCTCACTTCCTGTCTTGGTGGCACCAGTCTCTGGATAGTGAGGGGAAGTTTCCCCAATACGGATTCGGTTCGAGAGTTCCCAAGGTTAGTCAAAACTATACAAAAAATGGGTTGGGTGAGTTTTATTAATAAAAGTAATGTGTGTTTCAGAATCCAATTTCTTTCATTACATGGTGATGTTAGTAGCTCTGGTTCTGGGGGTTTTATACTTCTGGTCTTTCTTTTTTTTTATACTATTTTTTTCTTTTTTCTGCTGCTTTGTGTTTTTGATTATTAGCTACTATATGATCGTTTTTTTTAATTTTTTTTTTTTTGCCTTGCAGTAACTTGCTTTCTAAGGAGGAAGACACCCCTAGAGGATCCGTGTTCAGTTTTCATATCACAGGCATAATAAGTACAATCAGTGGACGGCTGTTCCCATTGATCATACAATGGCTCTTCGTGCTGGTCTCAGGCTATTCATGGGCTGTGGAGCTGTAAGCAGACGACAGGTTATCAGAAGCTTCTGCCTGGTGCACAGAATACAGGCTGCCAGTTCTGGTCATGAAGGTCCTAGAACTCCAGGTGAGGGATTGTTCATTATTCAAAGGTTACTGTGATGGGGTTGCTGCTATCACTTTAATAAAGACAGATGCAAATGGCTTCTGCAACATGGTAATACTACTGTAAATATTTCCATCCTTGCAGAGGTAGAGTGAAGGCGCTAGAACCATGGTTGAACGATACTTTAGTACTTGATTGATTCTATTTTTATTTATTATTGGTAATTATATAGCGCTATCCTCTTACGCAGTGATATGTGTGTGTGTGTGTGTATCTAATATAATCTGTCTCTGTCTGTGAGAGGAAACAGGAGTGTCTGGAGGAAACCCACGCAGGCACAGGGAGAACATGCAAACTCCAAGCAGGTAGTGTGTCGTGGTTGGGATTCTAACCAGTGACCTTAGTGCTGCTAGACAGAAGTGCTAGAATAGCTGCATTGGAGGGCAGAGGTGTAGTTTTAAGCTTGTGGGCCCCAGTGCAAATGTTGACCTGGGACCCCCCACTACCACCCGCCACTTCTACTGCGCGCCAAGATACTCCAAATGGCTAATGAGGTATTTCAAATCTTTATTTACATAATGAAAGGATAATTCAAAAGAATTTAAAGAAACTGTCCACATTTTGACATACCTCTCCAATTTTTTTTTAGCATACCTGTAGCTAGACGTAATGAGTAGTCGTATCTATTAGTAGTAGTAGTAGTGTATCTATATTTTATTGCAGGATCTATGCCATGCAGATTACCAGAGATTATAATACCACAGACACTCTACAGCTCGGGATTGTATGCTCTACGACAGCTATCATTCACCAATAGCTTTGTGAGCTACATGGAGCTCTCAGTTACCTTTGTTGTGGCTACCAGCAGCTTCTCAGTACTAAGAACTCAGCTTCCCTACTAAGGTTGCATTCACACCTTTCAGGCAGAAAATAGCGCGAATTGCAGCGTTTTTTGCTGCGTTTTTTGCAGCGATTTTGTGCAGAGCAAAAGGTCACCAATGTAAAAAGATGAAAAATGCCCAAATCTGCCCGATTCGAGCGACAAAAAAGGGTCCGGAACTTGTTTCAGGCGTAGGGCTTCAGGCGTTTTGGAGTGGAGATGTGAACCATCTCCATAGAGAATAATGTATTTTTTCCCCTCTAGCATCTTGCAGCTTCAGGCGACAAAACGCTCAGGTGTGAATGCAGCCTAAATAACATTCTACAAACAGAAAAACTGTAAAGGTGAATGCTGGAAACCCTCCCCCACCACCCTGGTGCCCGCTGTACTTGCCTCCCAGGGTTTCCAACTACTACCAATTCCTCCTGCTGACTGGGCTTCCCCCCCCATGTTGGCCCTTCTGCCCTGCAGTGCTGTTGGCTTTCCTCCTCTTCCCCCGGCTGCTGCGGGGGATCTTTCAAGATGGAGAACGGGGGAAGGGGCTAGTAAATATGTAATTTACTGGACCCTTCCTTTTCTAAATGAACACACTTGCTCACAGTGTTCATTCATAACTGAAGCATGGTAAACTGTTTACTATGCATTAGTTTGTGAATGAACAGGAAGCCGCTCAACACAGAGCACTTCCCATTCATTCACTGTATAGTGCAGCTGAGGCTGCAGAGAAAGGCATGTGTGCTTGAGCTTTGGGGTGCACACCCTAATGCAATAGGCTGTGCACATCTATGGCTATGTGTGTGAATGATGCAACCGCGTGGGGGGAGCCCCGTACAGCCGCGCTGTTTTCAAAAAGTGACAGCTAGTATGGGGAACTTCTCCCCTTATTGTTGTCACAGGAAAGGGGGATTGGGCGGTAGCTGCAGCAGTGGGAACATGTTCCATGTTCCACCCTAAAAACAGGTGCAACATGTAACCTGTTCCCAGAGGGGGACTAAGGCCTTTTGGAATTTGAGAAATATTCATGCAATAACTTCCATTTAATTAGCCAATCATGTGCAGGTGAAATGGGTAACCCGTAATTTGCTTTTTACTTGTTTTTAAAGATTCTTTAGTAAATCTGTCTTTTATGTGTGCACACTTGAGGCCCTCTACATAAATTTAAATTTTTTCAATTTCCTGCAGATTTGAGCAGCTTTGTTTCTCGGTCACACACGTGCGGAGAGTTGAACACGGATCACGTTGGTCAGGAAGTCACGTTGTGTGGGTGGCTCCAGTATCAGAGGTGAGTACTGACAGTTGTTGGTGTATGCAGAATGTTGTGCTACATACAGTCTGCTTTTCTCTTCTCAAAGGCAGAAATACGGTTGTATGTTATCCAAAAAATATTATCACTTGCCATCTGTGCCTAATCATTTAATGGCCTCTTTTTGTGGTAGGAGTGGTTTTCTCCTATAGTTTTTTTATATAAATAAAATATTAGTGTGCATGAAATTGGGATTATTCTTATGTAGAAAACAGACCCTTCAACTTTTTCACTGTTTCTTGCCCTAAAACAGGGGTGCCCAACCCATGGCCCGCGGCTCCATCCGAGGTGGCCCGCCACGTTTTGCTCTGAGATGGCGGGTCGGCAAGCCCTGATCGTGGGTTCCCGACCGGCCATCTCCGAGCATCAGCGAGAATGGAGCCACAGCTAAAGGAAGCAGAGCCGATGCTTGTATAGCGCCGGCTCCTTCACAGGCGGAGTGATATCAAATGTACTCCACCTGTGACAGGAAGCTGTGTACTGCAGCTGCATGCTTCCTGCGATCTCACAGCAGCCAGCAGTGCCAGAGCCAGTACCAGTCACCAGTACCCACCAGCAGTACCAGTACCTGCCAGAATTACCAGTCACCAGTACCCGCCAGCAGTACCGGTACCAGTATCCGCCACCAGTACCCGCCAGCAGTATCAGTACCCACCAGCAGTACCAGTACCCACCAGCACCCGCCAGCAGTACCAGTAGCAGCAAGCAGTTTCATCCAGCAGTACCAGTACCAACCACCAGTACTAGCCACCAGTTCCAGTCACCAGCAGCACCAGTACCCACCAGCAGTACCAGTACCCACCAGCACCCGCTAGCAGTAGCAGCAAGCAGTTTCAGCCAGCAGTACCAGTACAAGCCAGCAGTACCGGCAGGCAGTACCCAACAGCAGTACCAGCCCTGGAGGACAGCCAGCAGCAGCCACCAGTTATAACCACCTGGGGGACAGCAGCAACCAGCTGCAGGAATTCTGAGGAAGAAGTGATGATCAAGGTCAGTTGAGGAGCAGGTAGACCGCTGTGCATCAGTGTGAAAGCAGCCTTAGTCCCCTTTCACGCGATCGGTCCGATCGGGTCTGCCTGTCTGTCTTCCAGGCGGACCCAATCAGACCCTTCATTCACCTCTATAGAGCGGCAGATGTAAACAGACTCATGTCTGCTTACACCCGCCTATCTGCAATCCGATCTGCTTAAAAAACAGAAGGGGATCTGTCCCCTTCTGTCTGGGCAGATCGGAGGGCCCTTAGGGTAGAGCGGGCTGCATCTGTGTCTGCTCTACATATGCAGAGTGGACACAGACCTGCCATCCACCCGCTACGCTCATTGTGGCCCGCGACCGGTTACCAAGTCGCTAAAGTGGCCCTCGCTCCTCAAAAGGTTGGGCACCCCTGCCCTTAAAGGAACCTGATCTGGTCATTTCCTATTCCTACTTATATTTGAAGGGGTAACTTATAGGGCTATAGGGATATCATGATCCTTCACAAGCATGATATGCACAGGCTGGTTTCCAGGTCTGTAACTAACTAGGTAGTAAAGGAAGGATCAGGATGACCAGTAGTCCCCCACCCCAATAGATTTAGTTAAACTTGGTAGAAATCTGATTAAATTTGGGGTACACTGTTGTAAGGATAAATGTGTCCTAAGGGCAGTGTCTCTTTTTAAAATACATGTCTAATATTTACCATGACCAGCGCAGGTGAATACAACATTTGCTGCCTTGCAGTGGTACTAGTATATACCTGGAGCTCTATAGGGACACACTAGTGCTGTAACAGGTGAGACAACCACATGCAGCAGGGAGCCTTGAGCATCGGAGTCATCTGAAAGTGTTGATGCTGAACAAGCTCTCTCACTTCTAGCTCTGCAAGAAAGCACAAGATGGGTTAGCTGAACTGCTTAATATCAGACCTGTATTTTAAAGAAACCCTGTGGTTGGGATACACTATAGACTATATCTGCTTAATGCTCCACTATTTAAAGTGGATGTAAACCCGATAATTTTTTATTTTTTTTGTCTGGCACAATATAGAGTATGGGATTTCAGATCAGCTGTGCCCAGTCTTGCCACAAAGAGTTAATCCAGCTCTGAGCAATCCTCACATCTTTTTTTTCAGTGAAATAAAACTGACAAACTGAAAACTTTGTCCGTTCTTCCCCCTTGCTGTGATTGACAGCCTAAGACATGCATTATTTTTTAATTCCCTCCCACTCCTTTCCTTAGCAGCTCTGCAAGGATTGGCTGTTCCACACCTCAGCATGATTTGGCATGCTGAAGTCATGTGGGGACTTTTCTGGGTTTTGACTGGATGTTAGTGATCATAGCAGAAGTTCGGTGTAAGAAATACACAGGAGAAAATGCATGTTGATAAGGGGAGTGTAGAGGTGGGCGGGGAGTCTACTGACATCATAACTCCACCCACTGAGCCCTGGAAAACAGACACACCCACAAAATCTGCATTTTTTTTTTTGGTCTCATAGCAGACAGAGGGGAGACATTTGACAGATAAGTATACATGCAGGAGGCCTGTATATCCTTCTAGATAACCAATATTGCAGCAGTTTATAAAGGATGAGAGTGGGTTTACATCCACTTTAATATGTATGTAAATGCTAATAATGAACTTCTCTTATTTGCTGTATGTCAGTCTATTAAATATATAATGAAGCATTTTGCTATTTCTGTTTGATAAGTGCAAAAAAAACCCCAAAAAACTGTTGATCTTGTCAAAAATTAAGGGCTGTCCCCTGTCCTCTCCACATGTCCTGTATTATCTCACAGATCCATTCTAGTTATATTGAACTACAGAATAATTAGCCAGAGAGTAGGAATAGTTGAGTAGTTTAGCAGAATACTCTGGGCAGCGGTGACAACACTGTATCCACAAAAATGCTGTGTGTTGTCAGCACACAAGAGGGCCGAAGAGCTAAGTGCATTATTTGACAGATCAAAAGGTAATTTACTTGTACTTGTAGGGCTTTAAAGGGCTCATTTAGATGGGCAAATAGTCTGCTGCATTCAGATGCCGCTAAATTCCACATCTGGAGGCAGCAGCACTCTGTGCTATGGCCACATACACATTTGATGATTAGTTGCCGCCAGAACCACCGGCCCTGGGTCCAAACTGTCCAGGGCCATTGGAAGCCCTAAATACAGTAATACCTTGGATTACGAGCATAATTTGTTCCAGAAGCAGTGCCCCCCCCGGACCTCTGCCCACATAAGGTAATGCATACACCAGCGGCTTGAGTCCTGCTCATCTTGCGAGACAGCGCTCGCAAATCAAGTCAGGAGTTTAAAAAAAAAAATGTATATCTCGTCTTGTGAAACGCTCGTATACCACTTTATTAGGTTTAGTTGGACCTTTTACATTGCATTTGGTAGTTGTAGTAATAGCTGTACAGGTGCATCTCAAAAAAATGTAATATCATCGAAAAGTTAATTTAGTTCAGTAAATCAATTCAAAAAGTGAAACTCGTATATTATATAGATTCATTACACACAGAGTGATATATATTTCAAGCATTTCTATCTTTTAATTTTGATTATGGCTTACAGCTACTGAAAACCCAAAACTGAGCATCTCAGAAAATTTGAACGTTACATAAGACCAATAAATAAAAGGATTTTTAATATAGAAATGTTGGCTTACTGTAAAGCTGTCTAAAAGCATACGCTACTGTCCATGTACAGTATAGTATGCGCTAGGGTTGCACTGATACCACTTTTTTAAGACCAAGTACAAGTAACACTTTATTTCAAGTACTCGCCAGTACTAATACTTTTTTTTTTTTTTTTTTTTTTTTTAATATCGTGATAGTTGACTGTGTCAGTTTTTATTTTTTATTTATTTTTTTCAATTGTATTTTTTACAATTTTTTTTTTATTTTATTTTTGTTTACTCCGCCCAGTTATGAATGGACAGTCAGTGATCACTGACTGTGCATTCAAAAAAAGGAAAGACCTGACGGATCCAGGACGGGGGGTGGGACCAGAGGAGGAGTACGGAGGACATGGAGGGGGACCAGAGGAGCACACAGAGGAGGACACGGAGAAAGACACAGAGGACAGTCAGGGATGATTTTTGCAGCGGTGGGGGGAGTTGCAAGCACTGATCTCCCTGTATAGAATTCAATAAAGCAGCTGAAAGCCGCGGGAGGTGGAGGTGAAGGTTAAGGTTAAGGTTAAGGTGAAGCGTCTGTCAGCTGCTTTACTGAAATCTATACAGAGATTGGTGCTTGTAACTCACCCCCACCGCCGCACCGGTCATCCCTGACGGCCCAGGTATCGGCTCAAGCATCAGAGCATTTGCACGAGTACAAGTACTTGCTCGGTGTCTGTGCAACCCTAGTATGCACTCAATACATGATCGGGGGCTCCTTTTGCATGAATTACTGCATCAATGCGGCGTGGTATGGAGGTGATCAGCCTGTGGCACTGCTGAGGTGTTATGGAAGCCCAGGTTGCTTTGATAGCTGCCTTCAACTCATCTGCATTGTTGTGTCTGGTGTCTCATCTTCCTCTTGACAATACCCCACAGATTCTCTATGGGGTTTAGGTCAGGTTTGCTGGCACAGTGATACCATGATCATTAAACAAGGTAATGGTACTTTTGGCAGTGTGGGCAGGTGCCAAGTCCTGCTGGAAAATTAAATCAGCATCTCCATAAAGCTGGTCAGCAGAGGAAAGCATGAATTTCCTGGCAGAGGGCTGCGCTGACTTTGGACTTGATAAAATACAGTGGACCAACACCAGCAGATAACATGGTCCCTAAATCATCACTGACTGTGGAAACTTCACACTGGACCTCATGCAACGTGGATTCCTCTCAACTCTTCATACAGACTCTGGGACCTTGGTTTCCAAATGAAATGCAAAATTTGCTCTCATCCGAAAAGAGCACTTTGGACCACTGAGCAACAGTCCAGTCCTTTTTCTCCATAACCCAGGTAAGACGCTTCTGACAGGTGGTTCAGGGAGTGGCTCGACACAAGGAATGCGTGTGGTGGCTCTTGAAGCACTGACACCAGTTGTGGTCCACTCCTTGTGAATCTCTCCCAAATTTTTGAATGGCTTTTGCTTCACAATCCACTCAAGGCTGCGGTTATCCCGGTTGCTTGTGCACCTTTTTCTACCACACCTTTTTAGCTTCCACTTAATTTTCAATTAATATGCTTGGATACAGCACTCTGTGAAGTCAGCTTCTTTAGCAATGACCTTTTGTGACTTACCCTCCTTGTGGAGGGTGTTAATGACTGTCTTCTGGACAACTGTCAAGTCGGCAGTCTTCCCCATGATTGTGTAACCTACTGAACCAGACCGAGAGACCATTTAAAGGCTCAGGAAAGCTTTACAGGTGTTTTGAGTTAACCACTTCAACACCGCCCATAGTCATATGACGCCCACAAGGTGGATCTACCAGCCCGCGGCATCGCTCGGGACCCGGTGCGAGTGCCCGGCGGCCGCGATGTCCGCCGGGCACCCGCGATTGCCCGTTAAAACAACGGGACCGGGCGGGACCGTGGAGCTGTGTGTGTAAAACACACAGCTCCACGTCCTGTCAGCGGGGAGGAGACAGTACAGTACAGAGGAACACATGATCGGTCTCCTCCCCTTAAGTCCCCTCCCCCTACAGTTAGAATCATTCCTATAGGGACACATATTAACCCCTCCAGCGCCCTCTAGTGTTAACCCCTTCCCTGCCAGTCACATTTACACAGTAATCATTGCAATTTTATAGCAACGATCGCTGTGTAAATGTGAATGGTTCCAAAAATGTGTCAAAAGTGTCCGAAGTGTCCGCCGCAATGTCGCAGTCACGAAAAAAAATCGCAGATCGCCGCCATTACTAGTAAAAAAAAAAAAAAAAAAATTCAATAAATCTATCCCCTATTTTGTAGACGCTATAACTTTTGCGGAAACCGATCAATATACGCTTATTGCGATTTTTTTTTTTTTTTTTTTTTTTACCAAAAATATGTAGAAGAATACGTATCGGCCTAAACTGAGGAAAAAAAATAGTTTTTTTAAAAAAAAATGGGATATTTATTATAGCAAAAAGTAAAAAATATTGTGTTTTTTTTCAAAATTGTCGCTCTTCTTTTGTTTATAGCACAAAAAATAAAAACCGCAGGGCGATCAAATACCACCAAAAGAAAGCTCTATTTGTGGGAAAAAAGGACGTCAATTTTGTTTGGGTGTAACGTCGCACGACCGCGCAATTGTTAGTTAAAGCGACGCAGTGCCGAATCGCAAAAAGTGCTCTGGTAAGGAAGGGTGTTTAAAAGCCCTGTATTGAAGCGGTTAATTAGCTGATTAGAGTGTGACATTATGAGTCTACAATATTGAACTTTTTCACAATATTAAGATTTTCTAATATATTGACTTTTGGGTTTTCACTAGTTGTAAGCCATAGTCATCAAAATTAAAATAAATGCTTAAAAAAATATCCCTCTGTGTGTAATAATTTTATGAAATATATGCGTTTTTTTTAACTTTTTGAATTGAATTACTGAAATAAATTACCTTTTTAATGATATTCAAATTTTTTGAGATGCACCTGTATTATATATAATACATACATCTTTTTCCATCCTCGCTACATACCTTCCCACCCACAAGTTTGTAATGTGATTTGAAACTGCTAGAGACAAAGTCATGTAGAAAAGTGACAGAACTGAGGGACCTCTGGAGAAGACAATGTCTGCATCTTGTTCTTATGAAGGGAAGCCACAATTCTTATTTGTTAATGTGTGGACTGAAAACAAGTCTCTATTGCTCCATCTTTCTTTCCACAGAGGGGATATGTTTCTTATACTGAGGGATTTTCATGGACTGACACAGGTTATTCTTCCATCAGGGGAGGTATGATCATTTTATACTGTCTATCTAGTCTGGATTTTGTGTCTGGAAGATAAATTGCAGCTTTGTTTATGAGCCAAACAGTGGCTCTTGCCAGAGTTAGAGCTCTGAAAATAGGATATCTTAGTTTCTAATATTGGAGCCTCTCTCCTTTTATAACCTATTTAGTGTATAGCTGTCACCAACCTGAGCTATTCAAACTGAGATTAAGGGGTAAAGCTGAAAAGGCAGAGGTCATCTTCAATGAAAGCCATGTTTAAAAACAATCAATGGCTCCAGAGACCTAGACGGCTCAATAGATTATGTGCATATTTTGACTCTTATGCCTGCATACACACGAGAGGATTTTCCATCGGCAAAAATCTTGGATGTTTTTTCCGGCGGAATTCCGCTCAAGCTTGGCTTGCATACACACGGTCACACAAGTTCGCCTAACTTTCGACCGTCAAGAACGCGGTGACGTACAACAATACGATGAGTCGAGAAAATGAAGTTCAATGCTTCCGAGCATGCTTCGGATTGTTTCCGAGCATGCGTAGGAATTTTGCGTGTCCGGAATTTCCGATCAAAACTTTTTCCGACCGAAAAATTGAGAACCTGCTCTCTATCTTTTGCTGCCTGGAATTCCGCCAGCAAAAGTCAGATGGAGCATACACACGGTCGCATTTTCAGACCAAAAGCTCTCATCAGACTTTTGCTAGCGGAATTTCCGATCACGTGTACACGGCATTAGACCCCTTTCACACTGGGGTGTTTTTCAGGCACTTTTGGGCTAAAAATAGCGCGTGAAAAAGCCTCCCCTGCAGCCTTTCGGGGCGGTGTATACAGCGCTCCTCCACCGCCCCTGCCATTGGGCACTGCTTCCAAAGCGCCTGCAAAGCGCTTTGCGGGCCCTTTATTCGGCAACTAGCGTGGGTTAAAAGCCCCCCACTAGTGCCCGAAAAGCGCCGCTAAAATTAGCGACGCTTTACCGCCAACGCCCGCCCCTGTGTGAAAGTAGCCTTACTGTAAATGTCAAATTTTGCTTCTTTTTTGTCACCTTCTTCTCCTGCATATTGTTCACTTAATGTGTTAGGTGCCTTCACTGACCGATAGGGAGGCAGAGGATGGAATGAAGACAAGCTCAGATTTTTAGGGTGCCACATTAATGGTATTGGAGTCTAGAGTAGTTCTTTATTGATGAAAAGTCAGCAGGATAAGAGTCCCAATGTGTTTCGGGAGTCCACAAGCTCCTCCTTCGCCAGGGTTTGTAAGTTATGTCACTTGAAGAATTCATAGATTTCATGCTGAGTAACTTGCTTGTCCATGTGTTTGATATTATATCTATAAATACTTTCCAACCCTTCAGTCCTGGTTCACAATGATGTAGTGCTGGATTCGTAGCGATTTCTGTGCTTTTCCCGCACCACGTCACAATTGCACTCAGTTCATGTGAACCGCTGCGGGTGTCGATGTTATTCTAACGACACCCAAAAAACGGTTCGCAAAACGCAGTGCAATTGGCTGAATCATGCGGGTGTGGTGCAATTTGAGCCATACAAATTGCACCGCACAGTCTTTGCATGTGATGTACACAGGAATGCGGTGCAAATCACGTGTGTGTGTGTGTGTGTGTGTGTGTGTGTGTTCCGCACGCACTGTTGTGAACACAAACTCAAAGTTTAGGCATTCCTGAGGTGATGCAACTTAAAAGCTCTGATGAAGTTTGAGTGTGTGAACCCCCGAAACACTTTTGGCTTTCCTATCGTGCTAATTTTTCATTAAAGCGGAGCTCCAGCCCCCCAGAAAAAAATTAAGTCAGCAGCTACAAATACTTTAGCTGTTGACTTTTAATATTAGGACACTTACCTGTCCAGGGATCCTGTGATGTCGGCACACCAGATGATTTTTCATTCAGCTCACGGGTGCTGCCACTGCCATTCCTTCTAATGCCCCGTACACACGGTCGGAAATTCCGACGGAAAAGGTCAGATCGGATTATGTTGTCGGAAAATCAGACGGAAAAAATTTGAGAGCAGGATCTAGAATCCGATCTGACTTTTTCCGATCGTGTGTAGAGAATTCCGACGGACAAAGTGCCATGCATGCTCAGATCAAATTACGAGACCAAAGCTATTGACTAATAGCCTCTACGTAGTTCCGTCGTACGCAACGAACGTCACCACGTTCCGAACGATCTTCCGACAACTTTGTCCAACCGTGTGTATGCAAATCCAGTTTCGGACAAAATCTGTCGGAAAAAATTAGACGGATTTTGTGGTCGGAATATCCGACCGGGTGTACGGGGCATAAGAGAAAATGGCAGTGAAGCCTTGCGTCTTCTCAGCCGGTTCCCTACTACACATGTGCGAAGCGCGCTGCGTTTTGTGAATGGCCCAGCAGTGGGGGAACGAGGAGGGGGGGGGGAACTTCCGGGGGACCTTACCACAGCGAGGTCTCCCGGTAGTAGGGATGGGTACTTGTCAAAAACAGGCTCTCCTTTTCCTAGAAAAGACATCACATGCTAAGCTCAAGTTTACATCTAAGCTACATAAGACACAGACAACAACATATATATTTGTACACTAGAATGTACATATACCAAATTTATTTGCTCTGCTATTAATAGTAAAGCTAGACTGGTGACAGATTACCAGAAAAATCAGTCTAGTCTGTCACAACTTTCCATTGACAAAGGAGAGAGCTCACCAATGGGGTTATGAACAACAGTGAAGGCTTAGCAAGGTATAGAACCCTGACTTACTCATAACAGAAACAGGCTATTTTGCATTGTGTTGCTCTTTAATCCTTTATTTTATAGAAACATAAATCTGCTCTCCCTAACTGGTTATTTTTTATTTATTTTTTGCAGTTTGACTCTGAGGTCAGAAAGCAGGTGAAGGAGACCCCTTTGGAATCTGTGCTTCTGGTAAAGGGGGTAGTGATAGCGCGCCCTTCTGGTCAGGAGAATCCTGTGAGTCTTTCCTTTTTCTCATCAGTCTTAAAGCGGTTCTGCACTGCTTTTTATTTTTTATTTTTTTGGGCTATATGCCAAGGCCATATAGCTAAATTGGGGGACTTACCTGTTCCATCTTCAATCTCGATCGCAGCCGGTTTTCCTCCGATAACATTCTTGATATTCTTCTTGTCTGCTGGGGGCCATCTTGCCTGTGGGCATGTGAAACCCCACAGGCACTTTAGATGGCCCAGCATGCACCGCCGTTACTGCGCTGAGCTCGCGCGTGCGCAGTAACGGCAAAGTGCAGCTCACGTTCTCCGAAATCTCGCGAGATGTCGGCACATCTGCTGACATCTCGCGAGATTTCGGAAAATGTGTCCGAAATCTCGCGAGATTTCGGAAGATGCCCGCACTGACTCCTGGGATCAATGACGCCAGATCCCAGGAGACAGTGCGGCGTGACGAGGATCCCCGCACAGACCCCGCCCACCCCCGAAGAGACAGAAGACAGGAAGTCATCGATTACAAGGTAAGTAAAAAAAAAAAAAAAAAACACATTTCATTTAGTACTCTTTGCCTGATTTGGAAGGCAAAGAGATTTACTAAATGAAATGTGTGCAGAACCGCTTTAAAGTGGAAGTTCAGCCAAAACGTAACCTAAAATCTAATGCTAAACCTACTCTCAGCCACATTCGAAACCTAATCTATCTAACCCTGTAAAGAAACAAATCGCTATACATACCTTTTCTGAAGCTGATCCAGTCCAGTCTCCAGCAAGGGCTGCTGTGTAAAGAGACAGCTGACAACAGCTGGGAAGTGACCTCACCCATAGAGTTACTATGGGGTTTCCATTGTCGGCTACCTCTCCTATACACTCCTGCACACTACAGCCGCCGCTGACAACTCAGCAAGAGACCGGAGCCACTGTAGAATAAGTAAGTATAGCAATCTCTTCTTTACAGGGTTAGATAGATTAGGTTTAGAATGTGGCTGAGAGTAGGTTTAGCGTTTTGGCTGAATTTCCACTTTAAGATCACCACATATATTGCAATCTGATTGTACAATCTTCTTTAGATTTACCAACAACTATGTAGTGCAGAGTCCTGTCTGATTGGATACAAATTGATTGGAAAGTTTTGATAGGTCCTTGTACTATATTAACAAAATAATGCAGCACCTCCAACTAAAGAATATTACAAACTTAAAGCATGTGCTATCAACGCAGCATTCATAATGTGCAAAAACCATCCACAATATTCAAAAATGATGATTAAAAAAAATGATTAAATCGGTATGAATAAAGTCCAATCCAAAAGAGTAAAAACCTGGAACAAGAAAATAGAAGGCGTTTTCCTGAGCTGGATTATTCTTCTGGCTCATGACTCAAACTGTGACAGCCAGGCATCTAGAATTTTCAAGAGGGCAGTCCTTGTATTTCTCTCATGACTGATTTACTTAAACCTATACAGAGTGTGTTTACTAGATTCTAGGGGTGCATCGAATGTAAATGTTGGTACCGAAAATAAAGGATGCACTAGGCCGGAAACCGAAACTGAAAAATGACAGCTTTTAAAAAATATTTATATTTTTATATATAATTGTATTCAACATTTTAATTTAATATGAATTTATTGTTGGCCATTATTGGCACCTTTTTAATGCAAGAAAGGTCAAGAAAAATGCAGTCTGCAGTCTCTAACCATCTGTTGTGTCGGGGGGTAGAGGTGAACTTCCTTCCGGCCGGGAGCTGGGTACCCGGGAGCTGGGTACCTGTGAAAACTCCCACCCAAAAAATGAAATGCCAAATGTGGCATGTCAGGGGGGTCACGAGTACTTCCATCGGAAGTTCCATTTTTGGGTGGAATGACGTCAGTCTCCACTGACTACGAGTTGTGTGGTGACCATGCATGTCACTTTTTTTGTTTTGTTTTCATGAATGAAATGGCAAGAGAGTGCTGGACAGATGATTTCACGTTTTTTTTTTTCTTTTTTATTGTATCATTGTTTGCTATGGATACTTGAATTTTTTTTACACTTTAGTTCTCAATGTTCACATTGTCTATATCACTACTATATTCCTCTTTTATCAGCCATGCTGTGTGTTCTGATTTTAGAATATGCCCACAGGAGCCATCGAAATTCAGGCAAAACAAGTGCAGATCCTGAACCCGTGCAAACCGCTGCCATTTGAGATTAAAGACTTTGTGAAGGTGATTATTAATTTTTTGCCTTTTTTTATTATTTATTTATTTATTTTTTGCCTCTTTTTTTTTATTTTTGTTCGCCTTTGTTTTTTTTTTTTTTATCTCCCTTCCCCCCCCCCCCCCCCCCCCCCCCCCCCCCCCCCCCCCCCCCCCCCCCCCCCCCCCCCCCCCCCCCCACCCCCCCCCCCCCCCCCCCCCCCCCCCCCCCCCCCCCCCCCCCCCCCCCCCCCCCCCCCCCCCCCCCCCCCCCCCCCCCCCCCCCCCCCCCCCCCCCCCCCCCCCCCCCCCCCCCCCCCCCCCCCCCACCCCCCCCCCCCCCCCCCCCCCCCCCCCCCCCCACCCCCCCCCCCCCCCCCCCCCCCCCCCCCCCCCCCCCCCCCCCCCCCCCCCCCCCCCCCCCCCCCCCCCCCCTAAGCCTGGGTTCACACTGCTGCGGTGCGAGACACCACATGTAATTCGTTCAGGAATCGCCGCACATTCCTGTACGAATTACATGTGGCGTCTCTGGGCTCGATGTGAGCCATGGATTTGTATGGCTCAAATCGCACTGCACGTGCACCAAACTCGTGCAGGACCCTTTTCTTTGTCTGCATCAGAATGGGATCACATGGGTGTTCACACCCATGCCATCTGATTCTGCAAATGGCCCTGCATTTTGCAAACCGATTTGCGGGGTTTCGTTAACTTAACATACACTTTGCAATCGGTTTGCATGGGCCGGTTGCGATTTGTGAATTTGCACCGCATCTAGTGTGAACCCAGGCTTACAAATCTGAGTTATTGATTTTACATTTGTGTATTAAAATGTATAAGTTATCCTGTAATTAGAACCAGTAAAGTCTATTCATAAATGCTGTTAAGGTGAAACTCTAGATAATTTTGTTTGTTGATTGGGCACCCATGGTCTACACCTATACTGCACAATCTGTGGCCCTCCAGCTGTTGCAGGACTACAAGTTCCATGAGGCATTGCAAGTTGCTGACAGCTATAAGCATGACTCCCAAAAGCAGGGGCATAATGGGACTTGTAGTTCCGCAACAGCTGGAGGGCCACAGGTTGAGCAGCCATGGTCAGGTTTTTATTTGTCTGTGTCCTTGCGACTACAAATGAGTGGAATTCTTAAATGGGGACAAGGTTATTTAAAAAAAAAAAAAACACATACTTATGTGCCTAGCAAATCCAGCATTGTCCCGCTGCGATCCACTGCTATGTGCCAGGCCCCACACCATCATCTTCCCTTCCTACCCCTTTGAGAGCCGGCTGTCTCTTGTGGGTTCTTGCAACCAACTCTAATGACATTCTGCCAAGTCTGCCCTCCAAACACTGTGTTTCCCTACTTCTGCAGCCTCCTGGGATTTGTAATGGGGATATCACAGCAGGCTGCTGGAGAATGGGCACATCTTTGTTGCCCAAGCTAGAACGGAGGCAGGTTGGGTGTAGTGTTTTTTTTTTTTTTTTTTAAATAGCGGAGAGGGAAGGTTTGAAGTGGGGAAAATGTTCATTGTGAAAGTGAAGGCCTGCTCTAAGCTCAGTGTACCCCACTGACTCTGGAAATTTAAAGAGCAGCTGGGCCGTGTTCTTATAGTCTAATAAGAACTCCACTACTAGCCATTTTTGTGTCTGGCAATATATATATATATATATATATATATATATATATATATATATATATATATATATATATATAGCAAGGCCTGGATAAAAAGAGGAAGCCCCTAGCAGGTAGGCTGACCGTGTGTGTGTGTGTGTGTATATGGTAAGCTTAGTTTTTGCTGAAATAAACATTTAAAATTGGTACAGAGATCCAAAACATTTTTGTAACTTTAAATCAGACCTGTGCTTTACTTATGTAGCAGTGACACGTTTACAAGGTGTCCGCTATGTGTGGAAATTTAGTTTTTTCCTCAGAACAGTAGTGGGGTTCTGAGGGTTAATTGTGCAGGTTAACTTTGGCATTAGTTTGGCTGGGCTGTATTGGGGTTCAGCCTGGTCATGGGTACAGTCAGGTACAGTGGCGGCCCGTCCATAGGGGGCGCCCGGGCGCCGCCCCCCCCCCCACCGTGCAGTTAAAAAAAAAAAAAAATAAATAAAAAAAAAAAGTTAAAAAAAATTAAAAATAAATTATTTAAACATGTCCCTTTAAAAAAGGGCGCCGGGCACAGTGCAGTATGCACCGCTCTATCACCAATAGATAGATATATGCATTGCATGAATCTATCTATTGTCACCGCTGCCGCCCCCTATTCAGGTGTCCGGCCCCTGATCGGGCGCCGGGCATCTGAATTACAGTGGGGGGGTGTTGCTGGAAGCGCCCCTATTAGAGCTGTAAGCTCTAATAGGGGACCCTATTAGAGCGGTGTGCTCTAATAGGCTTCCCCAAGTGTTAACAGCGGGCGCACGGCTGTGCGTTCGCTGATTACACAGTATTGTGTTAGAGAAGCGAATACATTGCTTCCCTAACACAGACCCGCCTCTCAGCCAATCAGGTTGCCAGGTCTGTTACCTGTAACCTGATTGGCTGAAGTCACAGGCGCTGTGATTGGACGCTAGGCGTCCAATCATAGCAAAAGACAGGCGCGGGAGAAGAAGACCTCGGACGGACGATAGCAGAAGACAGGAGGAGCGCGGGAGAAGAAGACCTCGGACGATGAGACACCCGCCGCCTGACGCCGTCACCAGCTGCACATCGAGACAAGGTAAGTGCAGAGGGCAGGCAGGGGGCACAGTGGCAGCACTTAAAGGGGCACTCTGGCAGCACTTAAAGGGGCACTCTGGCAGCACTTAGAGGGGCACTCTGGCAGCACTTGGAGGGGCACTCTGGCAGCACTTGGAGGGGCACTCTGGCAGCACTTGGAGGGGCACTCTGGCAGCACTTGGAGGGGCACTCTGGCAGCACTTGGAGGGGCACTCTGGCAGCACTTGGAGGGGCACTCTGGCAGCACTTGAAGGGGCACAGTGGCAGCGTTTGATGGGCACAGTGGCAGCATTTAATGGGCACAGTGGCAGCGTTTGATGGCACAGTGAGGCTGTTTGTTTGCGCCCCCCCAAAAATTTTGAGCACCAGCCGCCACTGGTCAGGTACACATGACAGGCCCAGAACCAGGCCTGGTTGGACGTTTTGAGTATCAGCATTCCCCGGAGCCAATCAGTGGGTGCGGCTGGCCCTGCTGAGGAGTCTGGGGAAGGGTACTTAAGGTGTTGAAGTCACGTGTTCGGGGTTCGGCCATAGCTGCCTGTTCCTAAATCTGGACCGGGGTAGCCCCGCGAGGGGTCCCGGGCCCGGGAGCGTTTGCCGTCCCGCAACATGGTCAGTTTGACTAACCCCACAGACCTGCTTGGTCTGGGGCAAAGGATCCGTCTGTTCCCGAGTCTCGGAACCGGCTGATCCAAGGCGCAGTAACTGAGGGAGGATTCAAGGCGTCCGGGTGTGCTCTCAATCTTGGAGGGGCACCGCAGCTCGTGTAAGCGACTGGGGGAGGACTCATCCCAAGAAGAGCCTGGTTGCTGGGTTGTTATGGACACTAACTAACAAATCCACAGTTTTGCAGTACTGCCAAGGAGACGGAGAACGTGCCAGGTACTGAGACAAGGTTTCTATTCACTTTCAGTTGAGACTTTATTCAATGTCAGAGACTTTACAAGTTTCCGGATCAAAGTGTTGACTGCCATAATCTCTGGCTAGAGATTTGTTCAGCTTTGAAGCGCCCAGCTGCGAGTGGCTACTCTCTGGGTTTGTGTTAGAGACTTTTCAATTGTCAGCAGTTCAAGGTGCCTGAGTTTCTTCACCCTTGCCCTCTGTTCCCATTCGAGACTGTGTTTGTTGGATGTTACCCTGCAAATAAAAACCTTTCTAAAAGGACTTTTATGGTGTCAGCGTCCGAAGTTGTTGGGTACTAAACCTGGGAACCCCTAGACATGGAAGAACAAGCCAAGCAGAGGTAACCGGTAAGCCCAAAAGTCAAGGCCGCCACATCGAGGGTTATGGCCGCTACACTTATGGAGGGCAAAGCAACCATTTCAATTTAATGGTTGTCCCACCAGCAGGACATAACTACTATTTGTTCCCCTGATGCATTGTGTGGACGGTTACTGGTAATTATGCAGATGGAGAGCATGTGACTCATTCCCTGTCCTCCCCACAATGACAGCATTGGTGATTGGCTGCTTGGGCACCCAGCACTGTATTTTGGGGGCAGGGAAAGCGTCATTAGCACTGTGTAAGCTCCAAGTCTTGAGTCCGGCTTCATGTCTTTGCTCCAGGTGGCCAAACAGAGCAGTGGTGGTGTGAATGAAAGGTAAGCACATGCAGATGTTTTAGCCAACATTAAAGTGAACTTGTATGAATAAAAGCTGTTTCTCCCTAAAGGCAGAGATGCTCATATTTGTAGGCTTCTTGTTAAATTATAACTTTATGACAGTCTTTGTAAACATTGGATTTTACTGGCAGAAATCAGAAGCTTTGAGAATGCAATATCGTTATCTGGACATTCGCAGTGCCCAGCTCCAGTACAACCTCAGGATAAGATCCAAGATGGTGATGAAGATGAGAGAATATCTGTGTAACCAGCATGGTAAGGGCCAGTTGTGGTGGAGAAATTCCCACTAACTTTTTGAAGGGCACAGCGCTCACTGTACTGCTGTAGTATGCCGCATTGTTCTCACTCTCACAGCACTCCTATAGTTGGGCTGTTGGCGTACATTCAGATGCACACAGCACCCACACTTACTGCTGCAAATCTTTGTTACACTTTTTTTGCTTTTTTGTATTTTTTTACTTTACATTCTTGAGCTCTTCTATAATGTTGCAGCCTGCAATGGATTACATTGTTTTTAGTTAGTTTAGTATTAGCTTTTAAACTAACATTTTATATCTGGTCTTGTAAATACTCAATTTTTGTTTTGCAAATTAAGAGAAAAGTATAGCCAAAGCTATTTTGGCTATACAGTACTTCTCCTATGGATCACAGGAGTCCTGTCACCTATTTTTAGGCTAAAGCCCGCTGTCAGCTGTCAGCTGACATCACAGAGCTGGTCCAGGTAAGGATCACCCCGGAACCCTGGACCAGCACCAGGCTCAGCCTCTCAGCGAGTGGCTATGAGCCAGAGCAGCTGCTCCCCTCCGCAGTTCATGCTCTCCAATGAACATGTGGGAAGGCAGAGCAGAGAGCCGGTGACTGATAGTCCCCCACCTCTCTGCTCACAGAATGCTGCTGTGATCAGCTGTGTTTGTTCGCTTAGTTCTCATCGCAGAGCCAACGGGGGACAGATGCAGCATCAGATCGATGCCGCATCCACGTTTTTTTTTTAAATCACAAACTTCTCTTTTAATGTTTTAATACAAGCTGCTGTTGTTGATCATGTCATTGGCAATAACAATAGCAAGATAGAGTGCAGGAGAAATGATGCTGGAGTTAAAGCTTAGTTATCATTGTTGATTGGAGGGTGTCATTAAAGACCATACATGAAGAGATTTATCTTGTTTTATTTGTGACTGTATCTCCCACATGCAGGCACCGATGGTCAGAATACAATAGGTGCGGGCGCGGTTCGGCTGACCGTCTTCTGCCTGGACCGTCCTTTTTTTTTTTTTTTTTTTTTTTTTAATCGAAGGTTATGTGTTGGAGTGTTTCTGACAGGGCCACCCACTGATCAAGTTTGGGCAGGTTAAATTAGGTACAGTACTAGATGAAGATTTACTCATGCATGGTGAGTTTAAGGACCTTGTCACACGGGCTGTCCGATCAGGTCCGATTGTATGTGGTGATATGTAACATGTATATAGCAATCGGCATTTTCATGCGTAGAGATCCCTGATCAGTGCTTTTACATTCATACGTGTGAATATGTGTGTGTGGGGGGGGGGGGGGGGGGGGGCTCAAAAAAAATTGTGCTTAGGTATAACTACATTTTTAACAAAAAAAAAAAAAAAAAAAATGTTTTTTTTTTTTATCACGTAGGGGGACAAAAAGTCGCCTATGTGATATTTTGGTGACAGGTTCTCTTTAATGAGACATCCAGGGTCTAAAAGATCTCCCTGCATGTCTCCCCTGTGCGCCACTGAATGTAATGCAATGCAGATCAATACCGGGGTGTGTGGAAGCAATCGGTCGTATAATCTGGAGACAAAACCCCAGAGCATGCAGTGGAAAACTACGACAATGATACTGCGCAGCGTTCCAGAAAATGAATTCCAGAAATGTGGCACGGTCATCTAGAAAAGTGCTTTGCATAAGGGGATTACTTTGAAAGTGACAACAGCCGCTAGTGTAAAAAAATTAAATATTTATATGTATATATAAAAAAAATTTACAGTCCATTCCGGAAATTAAATTGTCACGCCTCGTACTGTTCAAACTGTTCCTTATAATGTCTGCATTACTGCTGTCTTCTTTTTTGCATTTTATATGCACAATGTATAGATTTTTTTTTTTTGTGTGATGAGTTTAAGGAGTTTGTTTTCGTTTTAGGATTTGTGGACGTTGAAACACCAACTTTATTTAAAAGAACCCCAGGGGTATGTTGACAATCTGTCTGTATATGTGAAGGGACTGGGTGGTGGCTCTCCTGGTAAGACACTTGAATAGAATGAAAGATGTGCTGGAGACCAGGGTTCGAATCCCGCTTCCGCCATCACAGTGGAATTTGTACACTATGGAAGCTGAATTTCTAAATATGTGTAGATGAAGTATATCTGCCCATACTATCAGTCTTCCTATAATAATGTCCTGGAGATCTCTGTCTGGCTCTGCACAGTATACACAGCCTGATCGTTCCTCTCCACACAAAATCTCTGAATTGCTTATCTGGTCCTGTAAGGATTTCTGTTTTACTTATTCCTGCTTTCATATACAAGACCCGATTTGTTTTTTCTTTTTATTGTCAGGGTGCCAAAGAATTTGTAGTGCCAACCCAAGAGCGTGGCAAGTTTTATTCATTACCCCAGAGCCCCCAGCAGTTCAAACAGCTTCTTATGGTTGGTGGTCTGGACAGGTGAGTCTGGGATACAAGGGTAGCATTTTCAGTTCGGCTCTCTTTTCCTTATGGACACTCTTGTTTTATAACAGCATATAATTGTTAAAGGGGTTGTAAAGGTTTGTTTTTTATTTTCCAAATAGGTTCTTTAGCCACTTGCTTACTGGGCACCTAAACCCCCTTCCTGCCCAGACCAATTTTCAGCTTTCGGTGCTCTCACGATTTGAATGACAATTACTCAGTCATGCAACACTGAACCCAAATGATTTTTTTGTCCTTTTTTTCCCACAAATAGAGCTTTCTTTTGGTGGTATTTGATCACCTCCTGGGTTTTTTATTTTTTGTGCTATAAATGAAAAAGACTGAAAATTTTGAAAAAAAAAAAGCATTTTTCTTTGTTTCTGTGATAAAATTTAGCAAATTATTAATTTTTCTTCATAAATTTTGGGCACAATTTATACTGCCACATATCTTTGGTAAAAATAACCCAAATTAGTGGAAATTATTTGGTCTTTGTGAAAGTTACAGACTCTACAAACTGTGGTGCGAATCAAAATTGATCACATCTGATGTACTGGTGGCCTATCTCATATCTCAAATGACACCCCAAAATAAATTCTGCTACTCCTCCTGAGTATTACGATACCACATATGTGGGACTTTTACACAGCCTGGCCTCTTAGAGAGGCCCAAAATGCAGGGAGCGCCATCACGTGTTCTAGGAGCATAAATTACACATCTAAATTGTTGACTACCTAGTACACTTTTATAGGCCCTGGAGCACCAGGACAATGACACGTGACACTGACGTGGCACTGATGACAGGTGGCACTGACACGTGACACTGACACGTGACACTGATGTGGCACTGATGACAGATGGCACTAATACGGGGCACTGATGACACGTGACACTGATGTGGCACTAATGACAGATGGCACTAATATGTGGCACTGCTGACAGTTGGCACTAATATGTGGCACTGCTGACAGTTGGCACTAATATGTGGCACTGCTGACAGATGGCACGAATATGTGGCACTGCTGACAGATGGCACTAATATGTGGCACTGCTGACAGATGGCACTAATATGTGGCACTGCTGACAGATGGCACTAATAAGTGGCACTGCTGACAGATGGCACTAATATGTGGCACTGCTGACAGATGGCACTAATATGTGGCACTGCTGACAGATGGCACTTATACATGGCACTGATATCATGTGGCACTAATACGTGGCACTGATGAGAGATGGCACTAATACGTGGCACTGATGACAGATGGCACCGATACGTGGCACTGATGACACGTGACACTGATGACAGATGGCACTGATACGTGGCATTGATGACACGTGCCACTGATAACAGATGGCACGTGACACTGACAGATGGCACTGATGACAGATGGCACTGATGTGGCACTGGGGACAGGTGGCACTGGCAGATGGCACGGATGGCACTGGGGACAGGTGGCACTGGCAGATGGCACTCTGGGGACAGGTGGTACTGGGGACAGGGGGTACAGGTGGCAGCATGGCAGCGGGGACAGATCACTTTATTTTTTTACTTACATCGCACCGGCGCCGTTCCTCTCTCCCTACTCACACGCTGTCTGTGTGAGGAGGCAGAGCGGCGCTGAGAGATGACCTCATATGTTTGCATATGCAAACATATGAGATCATCTCTCATTGGACAGCCCGATCTCGCTGTGTTTGGCCGTTTACAGCGCTCTGTGACCGGCTGTGTCCGACGGACACGGCCAGCACAGAACTTCCCCGATGCGCGCTCTCAGGAGCGTGCATTAGGGAAGTAAACAGGAGGACGTCCAGGGACGTCCTCCCGGCAGGGAGCGTCCGCGCTGCAGCCGTCTTTCGGCTATAGCGTGGGCGCCTAGTGGTTAAAGCTAGTGCATTGTTGGTTCACTTACTTTTTCCTTTTTGATTTCCCTTCTAAATGTTTTTTTTTCTTTGTCTGAATTTCTCACTTCCTGTTCCTCCTCAGTAAGTTGTTCAGTAAGCTGTTCTGGCTGACTAAACACCGCTCGGATGATGGTGTGAAGTTTACTGAGGAGAAACAGGAAGTGAGAAATTCAGACAAAGAAAAAAAACATTTAGAAGGGAAATCGAAGGAAAAGGTAAGTGAACCAACAATGCACTACCTTAAAGAAACCTATTTAGAAAATAAAAAACAACCCCTTTAATGTTCTTTAACCACTTTCCACCAAAACACATACATGCACGTCATTTTGGCTTTAAAGGATAGGTTCACCTTTTAAAAAAAATAAATTCACATAATTTTTGCTGGTAAAACAATGTGCATTTCATTACTTTTTTTTATTGGGAGCCTTGAAAGCATTGCATCCACGATAAGCAGATCACGGGTGCAATGCAGGGCTCTTGTGGGCTCTATGTGTAAGCTGTCTGCCCGTACATCATCTGGCCAGGCAGTTACTAGCAGGAAACATCAATGTACTACCACAGCACTCAACAGCACCATGGTACTTCATTGAGAACTACAAGCCGACAGCTGCAAAGGCTGCTGGATCTTTCCATTCACGGAACTCTTTGCAGATGGTGGCAGAGAGTGGGGGGAGAAGATCCCCCCCCCCCCTCTCCCTGTTAAAGCGGGGAGCCAGGGGGGTGGTGGATTTGTAACATGTTACAAAAGGTGAACTTATTCTTTTAGGGGTTGTACAGGAATGATGCCTGCAGCTACAGGCATCATCCGGTATTGTTTTTTAAAGCCAATGGCCAGTTTCTATGTAAAAGCCATCCTCCTAATTAGCTGCTGGATTGCTTTTACAGGTGGAGGGAGGGGTCGCTCCCACTGCCCGCCGGTGCCTCTCTGGGATCTTCCATCCCGCTGGCTTACTACAGAGATCATGGAGGACCAGAAGGTCTCTGATGATCTCTGTGGTATAGGAACCCGGAAGTGACGTCACTTCTGGTTTCCCGGATGTAAACCGCGCCATTTTTAGGTTGGTACAGCATCTGAACACCTCAATCTTGGTGTGATCAGATGCTTTTAGGGCAGAGTAGACCTCTAAGGTCTAATAGACTCCAGCTCTCTCCCTGTCACTGCCAGTGTATATAAAAAAAAAAAAAAAAATCTAAGTGCCCCGCCCCCCTGTGCTCGTGTATACGTAAACTGCGATCGCACCACACATGTGAGGTATTGCTTTGAATGTCAGAGCGAGAGCAATATTTCTAGCACCAGACCTCCTCTGTAACTCAGCACTAGTAACCTGTAAAGGCTTTTAAAACATCACCTATGGCGACCTCGTTTTTTTGCCATTCCATGAATGTGCGCAGTTTTAAAGAATGACATGTTGGGTATCTATTTTACTTGGTATAACATCAGTTTTCTTTTTTAGTTTACCAAGAATTAGTTATTAGTTTGTGCATTGAAATTAATTGTAAAAACCGCTGCAAAAAGTTAGGAGATATGCTGATGGTTTTTGGACGACCCAAGATAGGGAAAACGTTTCCAATGGTCTAGAGGAGGTATATCAGACAGGATGGTTGTGTACACACAATGTAGAGCCACTAAAAACACTCAGTGACCTCAGTGACAGTGACCTGTGACAGTGACCTCCCTTGCATTGTGGCATATGGCTGCAGAAAGCAAACTGATAGTCCCGATCCCCTAGGGACCATTTGTAATCCAAAGGTTGTATATAGAGTATTGCATAGTTCCCAAGTTCTTAGGGTGTCAGATCCTACTTACCTGACTGTCATACTGGTACAATTAGTGTTTTCAAAATCTGACCCAGAAAGGGTGTGCAGATCAGGAGTTCTGGACTCAAATCCCTGACCTGGAACAAGTATGCAGATCAGTTCTGGACTTGTGCTGCATATTTGTTTTACATCAGTAAATGAAAATGGACAAACTGTCAGGCAGTTAGCATTTTCTGAAGGAGATCAGCTGTGGCTAATTTCCTTGAACCAAATACTGTATTTACAGTCTTGCAAGGATCAGTAAAATAGCAAGAACAGGCTGTCACAAAAGTTAAAGCCCTCACTCCAGTGACGAGGAATTGTCCTCCAAAGTCTCTGCAGATATACCCCTCTGGAGTGTCAATCCCCTGTGTCCCCATATGAAGCTCTATTTTAAAGGGGAGTTCCAGGCATTTTAAAAGTCAGCAGCTACAAAAAGTGTAGTTGCTGACTTTTTTAATAAACAGACACTTACCTGTTCCACGGTCCAGCGATGCGGCCGAACGGGGTGACGCTCCTCTCCCCCTCCTCTTCGCCGGCGCCTCCATTGCCACTCAGGGCACCCGGCCGTGACAGCTTTCCTCTTCACGGCCGGGCACGCACGGCGCATGCGCGAGTCGCGATGCGCTCCCGGAGTGGATAGGCGATCTCCTGGGACCTGTCACGTGTCCCAGGAGATCGCCTAGAGGGAGGAGTCGCCTAGGCGGTTACTGGGCGGAAGGAGGAAGTGGGACAGGAAGTCCTCCTCCTAATGAAGCCCCCACTCCCCCCCCCCCCCAAAAAAAATTACATGCCAAATGTGGCATGTAAGGGGGTGAGGAGTGCTTAAAGCGGAAGTTCCATTTTTAAGTGGAACTCCGCTTAAAGTAATGAGAAATGCAAGTGTTTTTTTTCCTTTAATAAAATAACAAACATGTTATACTTGCCTGATCTGTGCAGTGGTTTTGCACAGAGCAGCCCGGATCCTACTCTTCTCAGGTCCCCCCTGCCGGCACTCCTGGTCCCTCCTTATTGCCAAGTGCCCCCATAGGCTGTGGGGGCACCCAAGCAGGCTCACTCACGAGCTGTTGCTCTGCGTGTCCCTTCAGTTACAGAGCCACTGCTCGGCCCATCTCCCCTCTCTTCTCATTGCCTTCTGCTGCTGTCTCAGCTAATGAAGAGGGCATGTCCCTGGAGAGCCGAGGTTCTCATGCACATCGTTGGATCGCGATGGGCTCAAATAAGTATTAGGGGGGGGGGGGGGCTACCGCACACAGAAGCCTTTAGAGTCACTTGAATTCTCTCAGAGGTGTTTCTGACCTCCTCCTTGGCTGCTCTAGCTTTCCTATTTGCTTTTATAAGAATGAAAGCATCTCTGACCTGAAAAAATGCTTTGGTACTCAAGCCCTAAAAAAATGACCATTTCATTGTATGGTCAGCGTTGATTTCATTAGGCTACCAGAAATTCAAAATTCTTTCTGGCAACGATGACAAGTGTACTCCGTGTTTTGAATTAGATTGCCCAAAATTTAGATGCCGTTATCCCTGTAATCGGATCATTTATTTTCCATCTTTGTGGTTAACGTAAAAGTAAATGCAGTTCCCTAAATAAATTACATCTTAATCATAAATTTCAAACCTGTTTGCCAATAAATACGTAATTTAAACCTGTCGTGAGAGAAATACGTAGACAGCCATTGAAAATAGTACATGCCTGGCTATAGCTACCTTCCATATGTTGAGTCTATGACCAGGAACACCTGATCTGTGTGCTAGCTCTAGGACTAGCTCTGGGACGTGTTCTTTGAAAGTATTGAAACCAGAGGGGTGGGGGGGGGTATTAAAACAGACAGATGTCTAGCATTCTCGGAATGGTATCGGCAACCGTGTCCCCTGTATTTCTGCCATGACTTGTTTACTTTACCCATGATGATAAACTGCTGGGGGGTTAAGGGTAGACGGATGGGGGTAATAGATCCACATTTTGGAAACAGTGTTTTTCTCATTGCAGATACGTCCAGATTGCCCGTTGTTATAGAGATGAAGGATCCAGACCGGACCGACAGCCTGAATTTACACAGGTAATCTGCTCAGCACTTCAGATGGTCGCTTTCTTTCTGACATGTTACACTAGCAATTCATTCACCGGTGAGTTAGAATCACTAATGCACAACTCGCCGCCTTCTTTTCCTTACCTTGCTGGCCATACTAGCAGGACATCACTCATTCCCATTCTAGTTTAATAGTCATCAAGCGGGGAAGCTGGGGCAGCCTCTTCTGGTTTCTAATTTAGTTTTCCCTCCAGAGGGCCATTTTTTCAGATCTGTGAATTAAAGTAGTTAATACTTTAATTTACATTAAGGTAAAAAACCTTCTGTGCAAGAAGGATCCCCCCCAACCTTCTAATTACCTGAGCCGATCTCGATCCAGCGATGTGCATCAGAGCAGTGGCTCTCCTGGCTCTTTCCATCCTCACTGGGCATATTGATAGCCATTGGCTCCTGCTGCTGTCAATCAAACTCTGTGAGGGAGGGCAGGGCCGAGCCGCTTTGTCTGTGTCAATAGATGCAGACAGGGTGACTGAAGAGAAGGAGCCAGAGGGCATTCACTGAAGAGAAGGAGCCAGAAGCACCATTTATATTATTTTAATAACCTAAAATCAAATGATTAATATCACTTTAAATTCAGTTTTCTGACAATGGAACAGCAAGCAAGTAAAAACGTTAAGGTCACATTAAAAATTACTTTCAAGTGCATGCAAACTATATGCTGTACAGTATGCAGTCCATCCACCTTGAATCCTGGCCAGATACAAAAATTCTGTATTGCCTTCATCTCGGAATGAGTGAGTGAAATAATATAAAATAATATATAAAAAATTATATATATATATATATATATATAGCCTTAGGTATTACTGCAGCTCAAAAAAAAAGGGTTAAAACCGCCCGGAAAACGATGCTGCAGCGTCCCTTTGCCGACCGGTACGGTGGCACTGCCCATTGAATTCAATGGACAGGGGCGCTTTAGGAACGGTGTATTCACCGTTCCTACAGCGCTGGAAGAAGGCTGCTTGCAGGATTTTTTGTGACGCCCTGCCAGCGCAGCGCCCCAGTGTGAAAGCACTCTGGCTTTCACACTGGGTTTGCAGCTGAGGCTTTTTTCAGGCGCTTTACAAGCGCTATTTTTTTCGCTACAACGCCTGAAAAACGCCTCCTGTGTGAAAGGGGTCTTGAAGTCTAAAGGTGCTTTTAATTGAGAAAAGTACACGCTATAGAGGGATATGCTTTGCTCATATTTCATGTTTTGAGGTTTACAACCACTTTAACTTTTGTCTATGAACCTTCCAATTCTGAATTCCTCTGATGCCATTCATATAGTCTCTGCCAAGAGGAAGGCGTTCAAGCAGAGTGGAAGCACTACCTGAAAAGCAGTCCCATAAGTCGATGGTTCCCAGAATTCTGTATGTTTTAGGGGTACAAAAAATTTCATCAAAAAGGCAATCGCTATCCTGTGACTTGGTCACCATAGCTGGTAACTTGCGTGGAACGCACAGCCTGCCAGTCACTTACTGGTGTTTAGGGAGGGGTAATGACTGAGGTGCGGAAACAGAGTACGAGATTGCAGTGAATGTAGTTGGATGGGGGAAGGTGACTTCCCTGACTCCATGTATTATAAGCAACACACGTATCAGGGCCACAGGAGCGTCCTGGTCCTCTTCGTCCTTATTTCTCAAAAGTATACAGCTTGTGACCATGTTTTGGACATTGTGGTGTTGTTGGAACAGTACTGACTGAGTTGGGGGGTATAATTTTATGTAAATGGTTTGGCAAGGGGTACGTGGGTGGGAAAAAAGGTTGGGAACTACTTCCCTGAATTGTTTTAGCAGAAGACACATGGGAAGTTCTGGAGAAGTTTTAATAATATTCACACCTGTAATTCATTTTTTATTTTTTTCGTACGGAAGAATATTATAAGTAAAGTTTTACCGGCACTATCTACTCTTAATTATCTTTTTGTTCAGCAACTGTTCTCCTCTCATTCCTAACCCTTAGAATGTGTTCTGTGTATAGGTTGACATAGAAATGTCCTTCATAGACCAGTTGGGGATACGACGGCTGGTGGAGGGATTATTGCGATATTCCTGGCCTGAAGAAAAGGGACCCCTCCCCGATTCATTCCCCATTATGACGTATGCAGAGGCCATGAGCAGCTACGGTGTGGACAAGCCTGACACCCGCTTTGAGATGAAGGTACCCCATTTATCATTAAGTTCTTGATAGCGGTTTGTTTTCACAATTTGAAAGAGTTCAACGATTTTGGGCAGACCTAGTGGATTTAAAAATATTCCATATTCTTGGATATGGGATTTAAATCCTAGGTGGCTTTATCCTTTTCTAGAATTGCCATCCACCTTGATTGCCATCAATTTGCTGAGTGTCTGACGTCTCGTACTGGTCACCTTGTGAGCTCCTGTGATAGACTGGTTCTCTTTTATATTGGTTTAAAACTTTCTTGATAAAGGCAGTAAGTGGTTGACACAACATGCTTGTAAGACATATTTTTTAATGACCTGAATTTTCCAAAATGTCTTTGTAGGTGTGAGAAGAGGACTTTGTGATATAGAGAGAGTAGAGTTCCCTTTTAATGTTATCTACCGACTATGTTTGATTGACCCCTAGATCACTGATATAACGGCACAGATGAGGACCGCACAGATGGGATTTGTGCAGGAAGCACTTGGAAAACCCCATGGATGTGTGAAAGCCATCAGAATACCTGAGGGAGCGGTGAGTATAACGATACACTGTGCCTGTGGAAGATTGAAAGAGATGTATGAATAATACATTGGAATTACATTATTTATTATAGTGCTCTAGCCCTCCACCAAATCATACACTGCAATGGTGAAAAACCCATGTTTCACAAACTCCAATTTTATCTAAGGTGTTTTTTTTTTTTTTGCCTAGTTTTGATTGTTATTGCCCCTCCTTATTTTTTTTTTTCGTTATGTCTTGCTTTTGTTATGCATTTTACTGCCCTTCTGCTTTATTTAAAGCCAACTTATAAAGGCTTTTTTGTTTTAAGGTAGAACTTTTGCCTCCCATTGTAAAAACAAAAAAATAGGCAATGTCCCTCAAATGCCTATTGAGCCTATTGTAGCTTCCTGTGTGTGGCAATGATGCTGCACTAAAAAAAAATATAAATACTTAAGCGCTAGTGAGGATTAAAATCAGAGGACCATTAATGTATTAAGATGGCCAAATGATACAGCTGCAAACCCATAAAAAAGTGTTCCCACACGTGAGTGATATGTTAAAAAGTACACATATAAATGTGTAATGAGTGCGCTTGTATCAACCTTATAACAAATTAGATAGACCTGCACACACACTTTGTGAATATGGTATATGAACCGTGAATGTGGTATATATAAAACCGTGCAGTGCGGTGGTTTAAAATGTGTGTTTAATCCCTAAATGGTTAATTTTTACATAGAGGATTAGTCAATTGACATAAATATGTCAAATTAGTCCTGTTAGAGAGACCGTCCTATGTTGGTTATCCTTAATTGTTTAATTAGGGCACCTAAATAGTTGCTGATGCTGGTATTTAGGTGTCGCTTTTAATATAGAACTGGTGCCAATACATGAACAGGAGGTACCCTTTTAAAAGCCGGGTACTGTCCCTTTAAATATTGCAGCAGCGCTAAAACATAGTCCTTTTAAATTAGAAAAAGTTCATAAACATCATCATGATAACTCGGAATAAAGTCTGTATTGGTGCAGTGAAATACTTCTTGTGATACAGTGACACAACTTCCACCGGATAATCACTTTTTCACCATGTGCGGCTCACACTCCCCTTTGGGGATGCACTCACCAGAATTACGATCAATATAAGCATTTCAATCAAATTCCCTGTTCATCGCTATCTCCTCAGCCCGTCCACCTTTCCACCGCCTGTAGGTACCAGAGCAGATCCACTCCAACCCAGCATATGTAGAAACAAATAGTGCGGATAGCGTAGTACAGTTTGACAAAAGAGCTTTATTGAACATCCAATATTCCCCCCAATAAATATATGCGTACCACAAATAAAATTGATAAAACGCCTTGTAAATATAAAGCCAAGTGCACTCTGCCTGAATAGTCCTCCGTCCGCCGGAAACTAAGCGCCAAAACGATGTGTAGAAAAGGTTTTCTCCACTTCCTGGTCCGTTTGGCTTGGCTGGAGCGCACTGTGGAGCGCATACGTCACTTCCTGCGAGGTCACGACCCTGACGCGTTTCGTCACGTTAATCATTAATTATGGGATTTTAGGGTATTTTAGTTATTAATATTTAATATTTTTAAATATTTTTAGCTACAGTTGAATATCATTCGGATTTTACCATCCCCTAGGTAGTTTTTAATATTTTTAAGAGTGCTGATAATTTTAAGATTGATAATAATATTTTGACTATAGTACAACATCATTCAGAGTAGACGAGCTTGGGTACTGCTGATATAGAATTAGATTCCCAATTTTATTTTATTTTATTTTATTTTTATTTTTATTTTTATTTTTATTTGATTTTTATTTTTATTTTTATTTTTATTTTTAATTTTATTTTTATTTATTTCATTTTAGTTTGACTTATTTATGGGATTTTATATCAGCATACATACATATTTTTCATATCTCTATTTTATTCTATTTTTGCACAATATATTTTCAGGGTAATTGAATGTGGATATCACCATAAACAGGTTTAACAGACATATGTACAATCTGGATCACTATGGAACAATATCTATTATATGATCTCATATAGGGACGCTTATATCAACATGTGTGTGAATAAGGATGCTGGTTAATGTGTTTACCAAAAAGTGAGACCACACACAATAAGATAAACGGCCGATTTCCGGTACCGCTATTGTATTAAATAGGCGGATTCAAACGGACGATTTTTGCTGCCACCACTGTATTGAATAGGCGATTTTAAATAAACCTGAGAGATACTTTCAATTCCAAAAATCCATATATCTGCGGAATTGCAGTGATTATAATCCTGACATAGACACACTGGCACACAAATACTCCACATCGGCAACCTTATACCAGCATGAGATGTAAGGGTTACTGAGCCGAGTGCATTGTAATGTACAGATACAGCATGATACCAGTGATAATGATGTATAGTCTTTTACACAAACAGATATCAGCAATGTATGTACAGGTTATATTGTATTAGAGTGTGGTGCAATGTATGAGGCTATTATTGATTGCAGACAGTAAATATGCATTGCATTTCCAGTAATACGGCCGCTAGTTCCCATTGGCCACATAGAATGTCAATTATAGCATGCAGCGTCCGGATTGGACGCTATATGTTCATAAGCTTCACTTCCGGCAGCGAGGTCACACCCTCAGACGACGTCCGGAAGTGACGAAACGCGTCAGGGTCGTGACCTCGCAGGAAGTGACGTATGCGCTCCAGCCAAGCCAAACGGACCAGGAAGTGGAGAAAACCTTTTCTACACATCGTTTTGGCGCTTAGTTTCCGGCGGACGGAGGACTATTCAGGCAGAGTGCACTTGGCTTTATATTTACAAGGCGTTTTATCAATTTTATTTGTGGTACGCATATATTTATTGGGGGGAATATTGGATGTTCAATAAAGCTCTTTTGTCAAACTGTACTACGCTATCCGCACTATTTGTTTCTACATATGCTGGGTTGGAGTGGATCTGCTCTGGTACCTACAGGCGGTGGAAAGGTGGACGGGCTGAGGAGATAGCGATGAACAGGGAATTTGATTGAAATGCTTATATTGATCGTAATTCTGGTGAGTGCATCCCCAAAGGGGAGTGTGAGCCGCACGTGGTGAAAAAGTGATTATCCGGTGGAAGTTGTGTCACTGTATCACAAGAAGTATTTCACTGCACCAATACAGACTTTATTCCGAGTTATCATGATGATGTTTATGAACTTTTTCTAATTTAAAAGGACTATGTTTTAGCGCTGCTGCAATATTTAAAGGGACAGTACCCGGCTTTTAAAAGGGTACTTTTACTTAGTTTCTAATATTGCCTTATCACTGATTTTCATTTTATCATATAGTAGCTGCTTTTATAAGATCAATGGTCATTATTTGATGCTTTATATATATTGTTGGTCATTTTACTTAAAGCGAGCTGAATCCAGGAGCGCAGAGTGATAGTTCCAGAGGGCGGCATTTTTTTGGCACTATCCTTGCACATGAACAGGAGGATTTGTATTGAACTAATTGAGGTTAAATATTCGCCGCTGTAGTACTTAGCATGCAACCGCCGATTTATCAATTAGTAAAAATACTTATGTGCAGTGCCTAAGTACCTCCCAAGCTGAATTCATTACTCTGCATTGTATGCCATAAAAGAAATAAAATATATTATAGGAAGTTGCTGCTCAAAAGATAGGAATGACACACAGAATAAAAGAAAGAAATAAGCTATCACTTTCCTTTTCTATGCTGCTGACACCTCCAGGTGATTTTGTCTTCTATCCTCTGCTCAGTTCTTGCAGATACTTCCACTCAGTTTGCATGTAAGGAAAGAGAAATGTACAACATTGCGCAGTACTACCGGAAAAGTATGTGTGTGCTTTAGTCAGTGAGTGGTGATCTACTCACATGCACCCGGTAATAGTTGTGCGGTAGCCGAACACTTGTCAGGCTCTGTTTCAGGGATGAATGCCCTGCTCGTCCACACTCTGCGTGCTTCGGTGACGTCACTAGGCTCCTCCTCCTGACGCGTTGCGTCACGGTCACGTGACTTTTTCAAGTGATAGCGGGTCCTGTGACGGCCGAGGATATTTATAGGACAACAAGTTGCTTTCTTATATCGTTTTCTTGTTCTTTCCAGAAACATATTAAGGGTAAATTTCTGGATTCCATGGTGGAGATGATCAAAGAGCAGTTTGGACAGGTAAGAGGGGTCCACGGCTGGGCTGTACTTCACAGGGTGTGCTCAGAGATGAATTATGGTTTTCTATTATAGAGTCCCAAGCTACTCATGCAAGTCATCTAGCTTGGCAATTACTCCGCATATTGGAAAAAAGTTACCTAGCAGTGTACCTTGCTCTTCTAAGTCTCTATAATGAAACATTAATTAAAATAGATACTAAGCATCTTAAAGCGGAGCTCCACACAAAAGGGGAAGTTCCGCTTGTTTGCTTCTCCCCCCCCCCCTCCGCTGCCACATTTGGCACCTGTCGGGGGGGGGGGGGGAGCAGGTACCTGTTTTTGACAGGTACTCATCCCCTGGAAGTTCGGCCCCCTGCCGGTCCATTTACAAAGTGCAGCGAGCTTCCCGCATGCGCAGTAGGGAACCGCTGTGAATATGCAAGGCTTCACTGCTGGTTTCCTTTACAAGGAATGGCAGCTATGGGGTGGGAGGGATGGGGTGCTTTTACATTTTTTTTTTTTTTTTTTTATATTTTTTTTGTTATTTTTATTTTGACACTCTTCCTTTTTTATTTTTTTTATTGTTTATCACTTTTATTCCTATTACAATGAATGTAAACATCCCTTGTAATAGATATATGAATGACAGGTCCTCTTTATTGGAAGATCTTTGGTCAAAAGGACCTCAGCTCTCTCATTTACCTTTTAAAAGCAAAAGAAAAAAGATGATTTGATTTCCCCCGAGAACTGGGAGTGTCGTCAGACGTCGCTCTGGTCCTCCAAGGGCATAGAGACAAGTGGCAGCCATCTTGCCCTCACTCAACTTTTTGCCCATCAAACAGCCGCATCGGATTGCTCCCAGGCTTTACCGATGGGTCAGGTAATAGGCATGTATATTTTTATGGTTAATGTGTGGTTAATTTGCTGGGATTTCCTCTTACTTCCTGTTTGGCTATGGGACAGGAAGTGAAGGGAAATCTCTGCAATGGGGCACAGATGACGAAAAAAAAAAAATCATAAAACCCTTCTTTATTCTATCTAAACCTGCTTTAACCTACTAAAGGGTCTGTCTATGTCAATTACCTGGAATTTCACACAAAGATTGTACAGCGTTTTATCTTTGTAGGATTTTTATCAGCTGACAGTTGGAGTCTTCCCTGCATGAAACTTTGTTGTAATTAGCAAAAGCTCGCTTGTAATGGTATCTATAACTGTTAAAATGCAGGAAGTGATGACAATTGCTGTGCGATCAGATGGCTCCTGGAAGACTCTTCTTGTCAAATACCTGGATGAAGAGCAGAAGCAGGATCTTGCTCGTGTCACTGGGGCAGTAGCTGAAGATCTCCTTCTAGTGGCTGCAGGGCAGCATGACACCGTGGTGAGTATCTACCCTTTTCATCTGTTTTGATTTTCTTTAAAGGCTAAGGCCGGTTTCACACAACTTCATGTGGTTAACCCGTGGTATCCAATAGACTTTGCATTAGGTCGTGTGTTTTTGTCATGTTTTCTGAAGGCCCACCAAAGATGCATCATGCAGGACTTCTGTTGCCTTTCAGAAAACGTGTCAAAAACACGCAACCTAACACAGTCTATGGCAAACCGTAAGCTTTAACCACATGAAAAGAAGTTGGGTACAACAGTGCTGCAGACAAACCGGCCTAAGTCTGCCTTTTAAAAATAAATGCACATATTTTTGCATAGCACATGCAATCGGGCTGTGATGGGTCCCAGACCAGGCTATATCACTTATCTGTAGAGTATACCCTTGAGGTCCAGGACCCTGGATCCTGTTTGGCAGGGGTATCTTTTCAAGATCGATTAGAGTGCATTTCAAATTCTGTCAAATACGCTCATTCTGTATGTATTTCAACTGTATCTTAACGTGTGCCTGACGTTCTTGTTTAATTACACTGCTGGGGTCGGGTAACCATTTATTAGTGATTGGTATACTGCCAACCTTTCTAAGGTAATATTTTCTGTTGCCTCCTCTAGTGCACTGCTTTAGGAAAGCTGCGTCTGGATGTAGCCTCTCGGCTAGAGGAATGTGGGGTGTTTCTTCGTGACCCCAAGAGTTTACATTTCTTATGGGTTGTCGACTTTCCACTCTTTCTCCCTAAAGAAGACCATATAGAAGATCTGGAATCGGCTCATCATCCCTTCACAGCTCCTCACTCGGAGGACATGGACCTTCTGTACACAGAGCCGGCCAAGGTACCACTACCAGTCTGACATAAAGGCCCCTAGAGTCGGCACCACATTTAGACTTGTAATGCCTCGGTCTACATTTGGTAATGAAGTATAGTTATCATTGTGGTGGGCACAGTGGGTCACTTTGTAGGTAGCTATAATTAAAAGAGGTCAGGTTGGTCACTGTATGTGTCATTTTGAAGCCTATATATGAGGGAGGTTGGACTCGAGTTAAACAAACCTCGGGTACTGCAGAGTTGGGACCAAACCAGGACAAGGGGGGGGGGGGGGAGTAGAGGTAGAGTAGGAGCTGATGCCAACTTATCAGCAAGGGGAAAATATTAATCAGTATGTTTTCTCACCTGCTCAGTCAACTGTTCCTGATAGGGGCCAAATGGCTCTTTGGATCCACCTGATCCCTCCATTTTCACATTCATTTCTTGCCTATGGTTAGACTGAGACTCTAAAGCTGGTCACATGCAGTACAATCTTACATTTACCAACAGTTATAGTGCCAGGGCTTACCTAACTTGGATGTAAATTGGAAGGGTAGTATAAAAAAGGCTCTGCACTGCATAGTCTTTGGTTCTGCATAATCATTCTAAAATGAGGATTTAATTGAATCAAAAATGTGCCATAGAAGATCAGTTTTTGAAAACTTGTTAACATTCGAATTATTCTCAGTTAGTGCCACCTTTACTTGTTTAGGCTTAGTGTCTGAGGTGTGTGTTTGCACCCTAATTTTATAAGCCTATCCATAAAATACTTTACAACTACTTCTGTATGATTAACTCCTCTAGGTACGTGGCCAGCACTATGACCTAGTCTTAAATGGTAATGAAATAGGAGGTGGTTCGATCCGCATTCACAGTGCAGAACTACAGCGCTGGGTCCTCCAGGATGTTTTAAAGGTAAGCAGCCATGATTTGGCCATTATGGGACTGAAGCTTTTTTTCCTTTTTGTAATACACCATTAACATTGCATTTGTAAAGATGTGTAATACAGTTTTTAGAGTTGATTGATCGGTTCGTTTGACCTACTTCAAACTGCTTTTGCAAATTCTGAAGCAAACAAAAGCTTGTAGATGCAGGTTCTTTCAGTGTCCAGACACTCCTCCATTCTTCTAGCCTCCCAGAGGCCTGACCTTTGCATCATCTGAGCAGGGTTACTGTTAAGAGATCCCCCAACTCTACCTTTACACAGAGATTTCAGTCAGGTCTGCATGAGAAACTGACAGGCAGCCCTAATTGGAATGTTTGGTAAAAGGTTCTTATGATGTGGTTGGGGGGGTCCTAGAAATTCAACTGTTTTACTGTCCCCCCAAACACAAGTATAAAATAGAAGCTCACTGTGCTTATAATCATCATAGTGTCACATGGCTGTTGACCACTGACTTTATTATGGCTGCACCGTGTTAGTACAACCATACATGATCAAAGTTGGCACCCAACAGCCATGTGACACTGCCATAGAGCACCTGCTGTGCTGTGATGATGAGCACACGGGGGGGGGGGGGGGGGGGGGGTCGGGTCTGGAGGCTGTACCTTCTATCCAGTTTAGTCTGTCACTGTGTGCAGTGGGCCAAGTGTCTGTGCACTGCCATCAGGATTATTATTTTACAGGATTTATATAGTGCCAACAGTTTATGCAACCCTTTACAATGTTAGGGTAGACAGTACAGTTACAATACAGGAGGAATCAGAGGGCCCAATTAGTCCTGCTGTGCCCTCTCAGCCTCCCCAGATCAGTCTCTCCAGCCATGGCACTTACTAAGGGATCAGAGTGAATGTACAAAAGAATCCGTCCACCAGGGAAGGCACTGACAGCGGGTGGCAGCTGTAAACTAGAATTATATGCAGGTGCAGCACAAGAGGAGGTGCAGGATTATATGCCTGCACCCCTGAAAATGGGGAAAAACTCCATCCTCTGGTCTTACCTCCTGGGCCCCTTTGTTCTGATTCTAGAGGGCTGGTTGTGCTGCCTTAGCAGCGGTCCTGCATCAGATGTTTATTCTACCCACGCCTGCTTTTGATTACTGGATTATATTTGTGACGGATCCTGTACTCAAGGTGTCCACCGTAAATGCTAAATTGAACATGAGTCCAATGGATCTGGCTATAGGCGCCCCCAAGAACTAGACAACACCAGTCTTGGAGTACATTGGGAATAATCTTTATTGGACATGTCACACAAATTTATACAGCCAGATGACTAAAACCTAACCTAATTAGCATGAGCTAATTATCTTAATCAACACTGGACTCCTTTATTCAATTGCAGGGTTAATTAGCACATACAACAATAGGTGAAATACTCCCTAGAATCTGTGTCAAGCCAGACCAGCCTCATTTACATTACACAAGACAACAGACAGGCTGGCTGGAGTTGATGACATTAGCATCTGACAGCTTGTGTCCCAACAGTGTGACCAGTCTATTGCTGATATGGCATATACATATCCAGAGTCTATATGTCTTGGGGGGGCCAGCATGGACCTAAATCCAAGTAAAACCAGCTCAGCGGTCCCCAGGCATACAGCTCACAAAGAGCACCGTTCCCCCAAATGCCAGGGCCCGTAATCGCAAGGCAAGAGGATCGCATTCCGTCCCCTCCAACAGCCTCGGTCCCGGCTAGGTCTGTCACAATATTGATTGTGTCATCACTGTTATTTGAACAGAAACAGTTGCTTGGTGATGGCTTTTGTGTCCACCAATATGGCAGCTGCCTTGCAGCTCTATGATATGGAAGAAAAAATGTGTCTAGGCCAGTGATGGTGAACCTTGGCACCCTAGATGTTTTGGCACTACATTGCCCATGATGCTCAACTACACTGCAGAGTGCATGAGCTTAATGGGAAAATGTAGTTCCAAAACATCTGGGGTGCCAAGGTTTGCCATCTCTGGTCTAGGCAATAGAACATTTATTAAATGTTTACTATAGGGGCTACATAACTCATGATTTTCTCACATTGCTTCAAGGATAAGGCTGCATGAGTCTATGTCCGCTATAATAATGTCTGTGTTTCTGCAGGAGGATGTCGGTCTTCTCTCTCATCTCCTGGAGGCTCTGGAGTCAGGAGCTCCACCTCATGGTGGAATTGCATTAGGTAGGCGTTTCATATTTTGTGTACTTTGATTCCAGGCATCCTACATTATTTTCACTTTATAACTAAGATAATGTTATAGCTTGCTGACTTGGTACTGACAAACCATTAACAAGGTATATGCACATGACGTGTTTCAAAAATACTGCGCTCCTTACAGTATAGTCTGTATATAGCATATAGAACAGTCTCTGGGGGAGAGATTGTGGGTGCTAAAAGGATTCACACAACTCCCTCAACCAATCTGGGAGGGATCCACTCGTGCAGAAAAAAGGAGGAAGCAGGGCGCTGGAGTTAGTAAAATCTCAGTAGTACTATTTACTAAAATTAAGCACACTTACATTTAAAACAACTGTATCCGGCTGTAGTGTGTGGAAGACACCATCAGGCAGCATGGAAGCATAACTCATCCAATAGGGCAGGATAGAAACTGTACCAGTAATGGACAAATGGCAAGCAGATCAGCAGAATCTGTAACTGCAAAAGGCAGCGGCTGTCAACAGTAGGAAGATGTCGGGTCTGGGCGGGGACGCGTTCTATGTTTCAGGGGCTGCCACCTCTGTTTGCAGCTACAGGCGCTGCCGGTCTGCTCGCCATTTGTCCATTACTGGCACTGTTTCCATCCTGCTGCTGCGTGATCCTATTTGGATGAGTTATTCTTCCACACTTCCCAAAGATGTCTTTCATACACTTCATCTGGATACAGTTGTTTTAAATGAAATGATACTACTGAGATTTTATTAACTCCAGCACTCTGCTTCTTTCTTTTTCCTCATAACATGCTGGATCAAACATCAGGATCACTAAGAATTTCCAAACTAGGTCTCTTCCCAAAGGACCTGTCCATTCAAAGCTTAATAGGCTGATGGACGGACAATGATGTGTTGATTCATTCACTAATTGGAAAAATTCCAGCAGACGAGCGCGGGGTTCCACTTGTATTGGCTTTGCTGGGATGTTGGAATTGGGTAATGAAGTGCAGGGATTTTACAGCCTTTGATATATGGAGCCAGCGGGTGATTTAGCCGGCCAAATTCTTTATCAAAGCTGAAATTTTGGGAGCAATGACCCTTTTAAAGTGGAACTTCAGTCTCCTAATCAACATTGCTCATTTTTAATCCTCAAGCTGCTAGCATTAGTAAAATAGGTATGAAACTATATTATATTTACATTTCTTCAGTTACTTCTGGTTTCTTACCTAGGCAAATGTCATAACATCCTGGTCTTCAGGAGGGCTTTTCTTAGCTAAGCACACTCTCCTGCATGCATGCTTGAGCTAAGGGCAGATGGATTCCAGGAAGTAAATGCTACATGAATCATTTTTTTTTTTTTTCAAATATTTATTTTATTGAATTTTACAAACAGAAATAAAGTGTGGGCAACACCCCACAGTATAAAACATAAATGTACACTGTAGAGGTCGCAGCCTCTTGAAGTCATAACATAAACTTTACATATATGTATCCTGGTAGCATTAATGTGTCTTGCTGTCTATCTTCATATATATGTGTAGTAAGGTCACATGCTTAAGCTTCGTATGGTTGTTGGTATAACGCCTCCTTAAGTTGTGTAGGTGTAGGCCGAGAGTCCTCTATTTGGTCAAGGTGTTGAAAGATATAGGTAGAAGGAAGTTGAGAAGGTAGTAGAGAGAGGGGGGGAGAGAGGGAGAGGGGGGGGGGGGGGGGGGGTGGGGGGGGGAGGGGGAACTGGGTCCCTGCGGTAGTTATCATCTGTATAACGGTGAGCTATGTCAAATGGTGCTATGCTGCGTATATGTTCCGTATCTCAAGCTCCTAATAGGCTTTTCCCTTCGTCTGAGAATACAAACATGTTCCAGTGGAACCATGTCTTGCTATATACTTCCTGTTTATCTTGGGCCGTTAAAATTAGGTCCTCCAGCCTATTTATTTCCTCCACCTTCCGGAGCCACATTGCTGTGGTTGGTGGGGTTTGTTGTTTCCATAGAAGGGGAATACATGATCTAGCTGCGTTGGTCAGGTGGCGTAGTATGGATTTTCTATACCGCTTGGTGGATAGAGAAGATACCTGAAGTAAGAAAAATGCCGGGTCGTCGGGAATCTGGTATTCCGTGAACCTTTGGGAAATAGTGCGAACTGAAGTCCAGAAGGGGGTCAATTGGGGACAGGACCAGAACACATGTATCATCGTTCCTCTTTCTCTTTGGCACCGCCAGCAATATTCTGATGTGTCAGGGAAGATCGTGTGTAGCCGGCTTGGCGTTAGGTACCACCTGTTCAAGATCTTAAAGTTAGTTTCCTGTGTTCTTGTGCACAGGGAGGATTTAAGGGCAAGGCTGGTCATGGATTGTTTCTGGGGTGCAGTAAAGGTGCATTGTAGTTCTCTTTCCCATTTTGCTATGCATGGGAGGTCTGTGGGCAGGGGGGGTGTATTCAGCAGGGCATACATGCTTGAGAGGATCTTTGTCAATGGTTCCTTACCAGACGCAAATTCCTCAAACGAGGTGAGAGGTCTGCTGTAAAGTTGAGGGTTTGGGATGCTATGCAGGTAGTGGTGTAGCTGCAGAGCGTTCCAGAATGGTATTCGGTATCGGCCGGTCGGGTTTGTCAGTTCCGCTATGTTGGGCCACCTATCTCGCAGCACGAAGTGTGATGCCGTCGTCTGGTCCTTATTTGTTAGTGTCTGGTAGTTCGTTCGGGAGTTCCCCGGGGGGAAACTGGGATTTCCCAGAATCGGGGTTAGGGGCGATGTTTTGGTCGTCTGAGATAGCCGGAGTGTTACCCGCAGGCATTGGCACATGGTATTCCCTATCAAGGGGTGTAGTTTAGTTTCTTGAGTTATTGAGTCATAGCACCAGATCGCTGTTTTTAGGGGCGTGGGTGTCTGGTTTTGCTCTATTTGGGCCCATAGTTTCAGTTCCTGGTGTCGACCCCAGTCTACCACTCTCCCCAGGTGTACCGCTTGGTAGTATTTCCTGATGTCTGGGAGTGCTAAGCCTCCATGTTGTTTGGGTGCCGTCAGCTGAGTACGCGGTAGTCGCGGCTTCTTATTTGCCCAAACAAAACGGGTGAACATAGCTTGTACCTGTCGGAAATAAGTGGGCGGGATATTAATAGGGAGTGCTTGAAACAGGTATAGGAACTTGGGTAGGATGCACATTTTTAGTAGGTTGCATCTCCCGAACCAGGAGTGCAATCCTTTGTTCCATTTTTCTAGGAGTATTCTCGTTTCTGTCAATAGGGGGGGGAAATTAGCTGCGAATATACGGGTCATGTCCGGGGGTATGTTGGTACCGAGGTAGGTCAGGGCGGATTCAGTCCATCTAAATTTGAAGTTTGACTGTAGGGTCGTAAGATTTTGGGTTGGTATTGCTATCCCCATGGCCTCAGATTTGCTGTAATTTATTTTGAGGTTGGACAGTTTCCCGAATTTCTCTAGTTCGTTGAGGAGGTTTGGTAGTGAAATCATTGGCTCGGTCAGTGAGAAGAGCATGTCGTCCGCATATGCCGATATTTTGTGTTGTTTTCGTCCGTCTGATATTCCGTGAATGTTTGGGTTTAGTCTCACCGTCGAAAGGAAGGGTTCCAGGGAAAGGGCATACAGGAGAGGGGACAGGGGGCATCCCTGTCGTGTGCCATTTGCTATCTTGAAGGAGTCAGATAAGACTCCATTTGCTTTTACTTGGGCTGTTGGGTTGCCGTATATCCCCGCTATTCTACTAAGCATTACTTCGCCCAGGCCTACTCCCCTCAGCACCTCAAACATGTATGACCAGTTAACCCGGTCAAATGCCTTTTCGGCGTCCGTGTTGAGTAAAATGCATGGGATCTTCTTGGTTTTTGCTATATGCAGCAGATTTAGCACCTTAGTGGTGCTGTCTCTAGCTTCCCTGGTAGGTATGAATCCTACTTGGTCCAGGTGTATGAGGTGCTGTAGGTGCGGCGCTAGTCGGGATGCCAATATTTTGGTGAACAATTTAAGGTCTACATTTAGTAGCGATATAGGCCTGTAGCTGCCACATGTCGCTGGGTCCTTCCCCTCCTTATGGATCACAGAGATGTGGGCACTTAAGGTGTCTCTCGCAAACATCCCTCCTGACCCTACAGCGTTAAAAACCTTAATCAGATGGGGACCTAGTATTGGCAGCAAGGTCTTGTAGTATTGTAACGTGTAGCCGTCTGGCCCTGGTGCTTTCCCTGGCTTCATCTGCTTAATGGCTTGTTGTACTTCCAATAAAGTTATAGGGGCGTCTAATTCTCTCTGGGTTTCTGAGGGTAGGGTTGGTAGTCGGGCGGAAGCAATGTATTCTTCCATGTCTTTCAACGGCGTTGTCACCGGTGGTAGATTATATAGTTTAGCGTAGAAGCGTTCAAATTCTTGGGTGATTTGTCTGGGGAGGACTGCTCTGGACCCTCCGGGTTTGTTAATATGCGGTATGTACGTAGTAAGTTTATGGTCTCTCACTGACCGGGCCAATAACCGTCCACATTTGTCCCCTGATTCGTATGTCATCTTGCGGCATCTCTGTAATGCTGCTTTGGCTCTATATTGGAGAATATCGTTGATCTGTTTTCTGATTAGGTTTAGGTCACCTTCTGTTGCTTGCGTGGGGGCATGTTTATGTCTGGATTCTGTGACATTGAGGTCGTGTAGTAGTTGGGTCAGTTTTTGGTTGCGGTCTTGTTTAATGCGGGCTCCGTGTTTTATAAGGACGCCTCTAATCACTGCCTTATGGGCTTCCCACAGGGTTCCTGGTTCGCAGTCTGCGGTGTCATTTTCCTGAAAATAAAAGGTCAGTTCTCTGGTAACTTCAGCCCGAATGTCTGGGGATTGAAGGAGGCTCTCATTCAAGCGCCAGAACCGATGCTTGGGGGAGGGGGAGTCGGATATGTTGTAAGTCAGGAATATGGGTGCATGGTCCGACCATGTTCGGTTTCCTATGGACGTGTGTTCCACAGAGTGCAGCTGGCCATGGGGGATCATGAAGTAGTCGATCCTGGTATATACTCTATGCATAGGTGAATAGTATGTAAAGTCTCGTTCGCCCGAGTGTTGCAGGCGCCAAGCGTCAATCAGCTGCAGTCTGTGGAGCGCTTTGGATATACGTTTAAGTTGATTAACTGGTATGGAGGTCCTACCTGTCGAGGTATCTATGGAGGGGACCATTGGAGCGTTAAAGTCACCCCCAAGAATTAACTGTCCTTCTCTGAAGTTCTGAAGTTGTGTTATTGTGTCCTCGAAGAAGGTGGCCTGTTGTTCATTAGGGGCATATACGGCCGCTAGGGTAATCTGCAGGGTTCCGATTAGACCCTTTAAAAAAACGAAGCGTCCCATGGGGTCAGTATGGCATCCCTGGCATTTCCAGGGTACTTTCCCTGATATTAATATGGACACTCCTTTGGATTTGGCAGTTGGATTAGTAGAGTGGTATGCCACCGGGAAGTGTCTGCTACGTAGATAGGGAAGTTGCTTGCTTTTAAAATGGGTCTCTTGTATAAAGGCTATGTCTGTTCGGGACCTTTTTAGTTCTTCTGTCAGGATGCGTCTCTTCTCTGGCGTGTTTAGCCCTTTGGCATTGAGCGATAGTATCTTAATGCCTTGTGGTGTCATGGTATCGTTGGCGTTGTCTACCGGGGGGGGGGGGGTGGGGGGGAGGTGTTTGGTTAGGCGGGTAGTGTAGTACTAGGGGGGGGGGGGGGGGGGGGGGGGGGGAGGGAAGTAGGGGAAGATAGAATAAGTGTAGTCAGAAAGAGAGAGAAAGTATTTGGCGGCTGTCCGCCTAGTGGGAGCCGGGTCTAGTACCCTGTCCCTTAGTAAAGTGCTTTATTGTTGCGTGCGTCGCTCGGGGGGTCAAGGACGTCCCCCAACGAGTCACGCTGCCCTATGTGGGGGAGCGGTAGAACACGGACATGAGAGTGAGCTCTCCGCCGTCTCCTCCCCCGCACTATGTCTGTTGGTAGTGCATATACACACGGTTATCCGAGTAGTCAATGAACAACTGGTGATATAATAATATAAGGTAAACTATCCCTATATAAACAGGATCAACAATTAGTGTGGAACAGAAAAGAACGAATAAAAAATATACAAAAAAAAAAAAAAAAAACATAGAACGAAAGCAGTACATCCTATCAGGCTATTGCTTCACCCATATCCCCCGTGGCCTATATCCTCCTGTCCCAAGTGGCCTGGCATAATCTCTCGCCCTTTCCCATTGCATAATTTAAAACTATGCCCTTTCCCACCTCCTCCCTCCTTCCCCTATTCTACATGAATCATTTGCCCTTACTTAAGATGGCCAGAAATGCAAGGGATTTTATTTAAAGTGATTTCTCAAAAAAATAAAGCATGAAGACATGGATGGATGGGGGAGTTTGCTTTGAATGTTAAAAATGAATTAAATAGTGTTTTTGGTGCTCAGATGCAGTGAAGACCCACTTTAAAGTGGAGGTTCACACAAAAATTAAACCTCCGCTTTTCGGAACCCCAACCCCCCCCCCCCCCCCCGGTGTCGCATTTGGCACCTTTCAGGGGGGTGCAGATACCTGTCTAAGACAGGTATTTGCACCCACTTCCAGGCATAAACTCACTTCCCGTCCCGCTGTCTGCTGGGACACACACGGGTCCCAGAGACGGCGCGGAGCATTCTCATTGCAGAACGCTTCACTTCCTGATTCCCTCACCAAGAATAGTGCATGCAGCAGCCGAGCGATTGCTCGGCCTCGGCTGCCGACATCGCTGGACTCCAGGAAAGGTAAGTGTCCATTTATTAAAAGTCAGCAGCTGCAGTATTTGTAGCTGCTGGCTTTTAATATTTTTTTTTTTCAGGTTCAAGAATAGGACGGCCTTGGTCTGCATTCTAAAAAGTGCATGTTGGGGGCCTGATTCGCACCTGAACCAGTGAATAGGAACACACCGGACCCCATGCTGTGAACCACAGCTGCACATATGTGAACCCGGCCTTAAAGTATAAAACTACTTAGTCACAATGGGGTTTATTTATAAAGCTAGAGAGTGCAAGATTAGTCAATTTCTGCATAGAAATCAATCGGCTTCTAACCTCCGCTTGTTCAGTTAAACTTTGGAAATAAAACCCGGAAGCCGATTGGTTTCTTTGCAGAATTGTGACCAATTTTGCACTCCTCTCTAGCTTTAGTAAATTAACCCCAATGTACACCTAAAGTGTTACTCTAGTCAGAATGTATTTTTCATTTTGAAAAGAGTAGAACTTCTGTTGGTTCTATTTTAGCACACTAAGTATCTACCCAGGTGATACATGGATAATAGTCTTTTTAAAGTGATAAATGTTTTTCAGGACTGGATCGCCTGATTGCCATTATCGTTGGAGCACAAAGCATACGTGATGTTATTGCCTTTCCAAAATCATTCAGAGGCCATGACCTTATGAGCAACGCACCTGATTATGTTTCCCCCGAAGAGCTCCGGCCTTATCACATACAGGTTACAGATAAGTGAAGATGGATCATTAAGTGACTTGGATGGCACAGAACCCCATCATAAAGTGTCTGACCCAAGGAAGGACATCAGTCTTCCCTGGGGATACACCCTTTGTACAGTTTTTATACCAGATAAGTCGCATTTCCTGTAATGTTGCCGATGGGTCACTTTGGATACACGTTGCATCATGCTGGCATCACCAGCGACTAACTTAGCTAGACAGAATCTGGTGTTCACAATCTACCAGTGATGTATTCCCTTTCCTACAGCGGTGCATTCAGTCAGGTATGTCAGAAGATGAGCACTTTATTATTTTTATAATATCAGGAATTACGTGTCTAAGTTACTGCTGCTGTTTATGTATGAAAGGGAATGAAAGAACTGGCTGTGCCATGCAAGAAATCCAATTCTTTTCATGGTTCCGGTGCATACGAGTGAGAATGTGTTTGCTATAAACACACTTCTTTCAGACCCTTTTAAAATAGAGAACTTTTGTTTACCGCAGCATTGCTAACAATCTGATGTACTGTATTTGTCAAGAACTTTATTTTTTTCCAGTTAAGACAATCTAATAAAACTATGAACATTTTAATTCAAGAATATTTATTACAGCATCTGTTGGCTAACATACAGTAGTAATAACTGTTACTGCTGCTTCTACTAAACAAAGTGTAATATCCTTTGGGCTGTATGTACACTGCGCATGCGCAAGTTTTGAATGAACCAGAACAATGGCCACCCAAGCAGGATGGGAGTCGCCCACCTTGTACTTTCTCGGACAGACATGGTACAGGCTGCAGATAACCTACAGCAACCTTTTCTTGACCTTTATACCCAAAGGAACCCTTTAAAATTATTTTCAGGACTCAAGGAACGTTAAGATTAGTCGATTGTGGTTATTGGGAAAATGCTACTTACACTGGTGGTGATAAGTGGGAAGAACTTCTCCCTTACAGGTGTGGCCAGAAGGACATCCTTGCAGTCAAACTGCTGGCTGTGCCAAGTGATGTTGGACCTGCAATAACGCAGGCACCATCAGATGGAAGGGTACGTTGGCCATGGCTTAGGGAACCCTTAGCCACCCCCGGTTGAGAATGGTAGGCCTACAGGTAAAACATTGAAAACAAGCTTTTTCAAAAATCTGAACAGCGTCTTTTTATTGAACTGGGGATGCTGGAATGCATAGAGAATTTTATTGTAAGGCCCCATTCACTTTGCGTGTGGGAGACTTAATTGTAATGTCCCATTCAAAGCAATGGGAGTCGGGCAGCACCTGCAGCCATTAGCATGTAATTGTACATACAACAAGTTACCTTTTTGATAATTGGCCCTGGACACAGTCTGCATACAGGGCTGATCACTACATGTTCAATTACATGTAAACGGCTGTTAGCCTCCCATTGCTTTGAATAGGGCTTCCTCCCTGCGGTTAAATGCAAACGGGTGTGAATGGGGCCTAAAGGTGAACTAACCCATTTAAGCACACGTTTTCTTGAAAACAATGGAAATATGCATCACCCCATACAAATAAACATTGATGTACAATGCAAATTGAATTACATTGTGTCTCCAAAGATTTCAATCTACAAAAAAACTGCTGTGGATCCCACATTAAAGTAAACCTAACTTAAATACTGCATATAGGTCAATAATATACATTGTGAAGAAGTTGGAAAACGTGGTACTTGATTGTGGGTTGTAGACACAGACAAATGTTATGGTAGTGCACAGCCCGCGGAGTGTCTGCCTATCGGTCATGGTAAAGGCACACACTGTCAAATGCTGATTCACGTGAATTAAAATCTTAAGGCAGCACCTCCTTTAATAAAGCAGGTTATCTCAGCATAGCAGTTTTACAAACTCCCACAAAATTCGGAGTCCTTGTGGTGAAATCCTGTTTTCTTCCTTAAACTATCCATGAGCAGCATGCTGCATTGTATATCCCTAAATTTTCCAGTAACTATATGTATTGTGATTTACTAGCTGATTGGATGTAAATTGACTGTTTAGGTAGGCCTTGTACAACATACTGGAAATTGGACAGATTGTTCCACGTGTGGTCACTTACCTTATTACAGTGCGTATATAAGAATATTCCATAGTAAGAGTCTTAACACAGACTGTAGCAATGACTTTTTATTACTGATAATATTGTGATGGATTAATAAATTGTCAGGTTGCATACAATACAACACTGAAAGTCCCAGGGCAGAAATCCCATAGACAAATAATAATAATAAAAAAAAAAATATTTAGCACTTTTGTTTTATGCAGCAATATGTCAAAACTTTTTGATCAAATATGTATTTCTATAAACATTTGTATTTCCACGCCAACATATTTTATACATACAAAACACGCACATGAATTAGGCAGCCAGGGCCGTGAGCTTGTCAACGTTTCGCAGGTCAGCTACTGGCTGGAGCCTAGGGCCCTTCTTATACTAAAATAGTAAAAGTTCTTTAAAAGAAATAAAGTGTAAAAAGTGGCAGCAGCCCAAAGTAAAGTTCAGTTGCAGGAGGCAGAAGTAGACCGTGGCATGGAGATTAGAAGCTGGCTGGGCACATCGGTGATGGAAGAGAGTCATGTGACCGCCATTCACCCAGGAGGCATCAGTACCCCTTTGCTCGCGATTCTCTGCTTCCCGTTTGGTCGTCTTGTGCTCTTGTTGTGTTCTCTTCCCTGGTGTTATGTGCTCTCCTTGGGGGCCTGCAGGACTGGGCTGGAAGCTTGGGCTCCCTGTGGAGACTGTGCGGTAGGCTGGGTCCCTGTGGCAGTTTTAATAGAGTTCAGGGTTTTGCTAAACCAGGAGTTTTTGGCAGCTTGGATCTCATTGAGTAGCGCTCCTCGCTGATGCTCCAACTCCTACAGAGGGGGAGAGAGTAAGAGGTCAGAGACAGGAATGTACCACCATTGCATTTCTAATTTTACCGTGTACTGTAGAGCAACAGTTGTAAAGAGGAGCAGGAAGGAATCCCAGGATAGTAGTGTGTAGGCCCAGTTCTCTCGAATACAGCTATAATCCCTATCTATACACAGACTTTCACATTTGACTGCGGCAGCCCTAAGATCCACCTTTGCAGCCAAACGTGCACTGTATGTCCTAACAAAGGGTTAAATGGTTCTAAACCCTTACGGTTCGTCCCCCTTAATGCATTCTCTGCATTAAGGTAAAAAAAAAAAAAAAAACTGTGTCCAGGATCCCTATACTTAAACCCAATCTTGATCCAGCACTGTAGGAAAGCAGGGGCTCTCTCCATCACTGGGCAGATTGATCGCAGTGGGAGCAGTTGGCGTCTGCTGCTGTCAATCAAATCCTATGACGAGGGGGTGGGCAAAGCCCCACTGTCTGTGTATAGATGCAGAGAGAGTGGAGCTCAGAAGTAGGGGTGCTGAAATTAATCGATGCATTGCGATTCGGGGGTCCCTGATGCGGCATCGACCATAAAAATCAATTGTCTGACTTGCCCCGCCCGGGAGAGCGCTCCCGTAAAATACATGCCACTCGTATGACTGCCCGCCTCTCAAGTCTCACCTGACAATATTGGAGAATTCTCTGCCCTGCCCGCCTCTCTAGTTACGAGAGGTGGGCGGGGCTGAGAATTCACCAGAGATGCAGGAGAGACGTCAGGCTTGAGACCAGAGAGGCAGGCCGGCAATCGCATAATGAGGTATGAAGCTGGATATTTTTTTACAAGAGAAAAACAACTGCATTCCTATTGCATCCCACCGTTAGATTTGTACAAAGAAATCCAGAGCAGGGCCTGTCTGCTGACAACGTGCTCACAACCTATAAACTGGCACACCAATGATTGGCTGACCTCCCACGTTTGACAGAATCAGCAGTTCTGTGTAGGTCATTGAGGGCCAGTGATGTAAGTAACTGAGTTAAAATAAACGGAGTTACTTAACGCAGTTACTTTAGAGCAGGGTTCCCCCAGAGGTTGCTTGAGCAATTTCTGCCTCTCAGATAAGTTCCTACTGACACCATTGATCTTTTTATCTACCTGTGGGGGTCATTGGGAAGAATTACGCCCTTAGTGTAAGGCGCATCCTTCCCACTGACCATCACACTAATGTATCATGAGTTTGTAGATATAGTCATTTTTAGTAGGGGTTCCCTGATACCAGAAAGTAATTTCAAGGGTTCCTCGGTGTTGGAAAGGTTGAGAAAGGCTGCTTTAGAGGGTAACGAGTAATCTAACTGATTACTCTTCCCCTCATGGTAACACAGTTCCCATTACTTGGGTGGTGTTACCGCAATTACATCTACCGCCACTAGATGGCAGTGGTGTAATTCCGGTGTCCTGCCAAAAAAGTTCGCCTGCCGGATAAGGACTCCCCTGTACTGTGCAGGCGCAGCACAAAGGAATACGGAGCTTACGAAAATTGCCGAACCTAAACAGCTCTGAGTGAACTCTACACCGCGCAGGCGCAGTTAACATGTAATTGTACGAGGCGATGCTGTATGCTCCCGATGCTCGTACTATTCTGCAAGGGGTGTCTATCGTGTAACTAAGGGGCGGGTCTAGTATTACTGTAACCAAGGGGCACATTTATTGTTATATATCGAGCTCTGCCCATTAATTTAACATTCACCCTCTTCTGTAGCCATCCGCCCCTTACATGATATAATAATAGACCCGCCCCTTGCTTACACGCTATAACAGATCTGCCCCTTGGTTAGCGTAATAATAGAGCAGCCCCTTGGTTACACTATATATAATAATAATAAATGCACCCCTTGCTTACAGTAATACTAGACCCGCCCCTTAGTTACACATATAGAATATAAAAAAAAAAAGTCACAGTTACTTTGCTGCGTAACTAATTACTTTTCCAATGTAGTAACTGAGTTACTAACGCAATTACTTTTTGGGAGAAGCACAAGATTTTCAAATGGGTTTGTACTCAGTGGAGCACCACCCTAATGTGGAAGTTCCGCTCATCGGATTCCTCCCCCCCTCCGGTGCCACAATTGGCACCTTTTCAGGGGGGTGCAGATACCTGTATACTACATATCCCACAAATTCTTTCCCAAGTTTAGGCCAAAATGCATTCTTCTACATATTTTTGGTAAGTTAAAAAAAATCGCAAAAAGCGTATATTGATTTGCTCAAAAGTTATAGCATCTACAAAATAGGGGATAGATTTATAGCATTTTTATTATATACTAGTAATGGAAGCGATCTGCGATTTTTTTTTTTTTTATTGGGACCGCGATATTGCGATGGACAAATTGGACATTTTTGGGACCATTGACAATTATACAGCGATCAGTGCTATAAAAATGCACGGATTACTGTATAAATGTCACTGGCAGGGAATTTTTTTTTTAGGCATGTTGTATGGAATAGAAATACAAACGCATAGCGAGGGTCTCTCAAGTGTCTGAAAAGGGTAGAAATAAACGAAGAACAGTGACAATGCTTTACAGCAATGGTTTCCAAACTGTGGCCTGTTGCTTGTCTTTATCCAGCCCTCAGACTATTCCTGACACTAACAAGGTAGCACCATTCCTTCCACTGACACCAGCAATGGGGCATAACTCCTCCCACTGATAAAAAAAATTAGGCACTATTCCTCCCTCTAATACTAATGATGGGGCACTGTTCCTCCTCGGAGTCACTCAGGCTACATACAGTACTGCATACACAGCAGTCACTGTAGAACGAATTATCTGTGTTTCCATTGATTCCTATGGGGAAACTCTCTCTGATATACGAGTGCTTTGGATTACAAGCATGCTTCTGGAACAGATTATGCTTGTAATCCAAGGTACTACTGCAATTGTATTATATTCAACTATTTAATATCATGAATTGAAATTCATTTTGTGTCGGACATTATCGGCACCTTTAGCACAAGAAAAATGCATCGCTTTAGATACTATATATGTCTTCACACTGGTCTGTTGTGCTTCCGTTGTGGTGTTGCTCTTGTTTGCTGCATTTTTGGTCATTTAAAAAAAACGCACCTCCTCGTTGAAATGCATTGAAAATGCAGCAAGAACACATCAATAACGCACCTATGTAAAGTTTTTGAGTCACATGACCTATGAAAAAACACACCATAAGTGCAGCTTCATCTCTATCGGCAAAATGCTGAAAGCACCATTTTTGGCCACTGAAATTTGTGTGCATCTGTATTCTCTAGGTCCATCTGCCAAATGTATCCAACCAGACTCCACCTATAACTTAAATATGACATTTGGGTGGGTAGGACATCCTAATAGGATTCTTAGAAGGAAAAAATTGCTGCAAATATAAAGTGCTGGCATCTAGAAGTATCCGCATGTACACACACAGCTTCTAAAACCTTCCTGTTAGAACTGCCCGGCTTTCCGCTATAACAAGTTTCAATATTTCTGGGTATTGTCTCGTGCGTGTAAGCCCTGCCCCCACTCAGCATATTGGCACCTCACTGGCTAACAGCAAGGGGCAGGCAAACTTCAGTTTTAGGAAGTGCCAAAACTTTTCCTGCCAAAGCAGCTCCGTGTTCGGCCATAAAAGCAGATCAAGACAAAAACCTCTGCATATAACAGGTTCTCGTTAAAAAGAGCCATGTAAAATTTCACAAACAAAATATACTTTCTTTTGTAATACAATATGTTAACTGCTTCCATATATGGCTCTCCCCAATAGAAGGTGAATTCTCTAACAGTAACATAGTAGGAATGGCCCCCCCGACTGTTTGCTAAGTACCTGTATTTTGCACTTGGCCTCCACCAGCTGCAGTTTAGTCTGTGCCAGCTCCAGCTCCATCTCCCGCAAGTGTTTCATCAGAGAGTCCTTCTCGTCATCTCCTCCGTCACCCGACCCGTCTTTGGAGCCCTGCGCTGACCCCTCCTTACTGAAGATCTCACTGCAGTGACTGCAGGACATCAACTTGGCCTTAAAACAAACAAAAGGGGAAGAGGTGAAAATACCGTTTTCAATCGATAACATTCTGAAAGCCAATTCTTGTGATGGCAGAATTTACTAGATTTGGGTTCATTTCTCACCTTAAGGATCTCCAGTTCCTCCCGGCTTGCTGTTTGTTGTCTCTCCAACCGTGTGCTCAACTGGGAACATATCTGGAAGTGAGATAAGAGAAGATGTTAAATCACTACCAACACCATGTGGCAATTATGTTTAGGGCCAACACCAACTTAAACTAATAAGAGGGGATTGTTAATATTTGTTAGACGGTCTTCTAAATTTCCCAATCAGTCACACAGGGGTTGATTTATTAAATCTGGAGAGTGCAAAATCTGGTGCAGCTGTGCACGGTAGCCAATCAGCGTCTAACTTCAGTTTGTTCAATTAAGCTATGACAAAAAAAGTGGAAGCCGATTGGTTGCTATGATGAGGTGCACCAGATTTTGCACTCACCAGTTTGTTAAATCAACTTCACTGACTTCCATGACGCTAAATGTCTCTCTACCAACCTGGAGAGTCTCAGGCTCCCTAGAGGAAATGGCCACAAATGCTCCCCTTATAGTAAACATTGCACACCCTGGTGACCATATGTGGGTTCACTTTGTTGTGCCAGCTCCTTGGTCTAATAAAATTGATTAGTGAAAGCTGAAGATTCATTTGGTAGGCCTGAGAGAGATGATGTCTACTATATGTCTTTAGTCACCTGAAGAAACACATGTGCAAGTTGACGGCCCTGAAAGTTGATTAGACTGGACAGAGTGGCAGAAAAAGATCATGAAGGTGAATGTAGTTTATACCCCAAACCACCTTAAGAATAGACCTACATTTTTATTGCAGCTGTCCGAGGACACACAGAAATCAATTGTTTTCTGTGTCCCCCAACAGTGACCGCCGCTTGACAGTGCAGTAAAGCGCCAGTCATTGCACACCGTGTGAATTAGCCCTTATGCCATCTGTAAACATATGTGGACTTTGCAATTACTTTATGCACAGCCAACATCTGAGAGATGTAAATCTACCATGTAATGACTTACCTGTTTGTACTCTGCTATGATAGCGGTGGTCTTCTTAATTTCCTGCTCTGCCTTTTCTAGTTGTTTCCTGAACACTTCCTTCAGCTGTGGGGAGAAAATATCTTTTCATTAAACCAGACCAAAAAGTTTACAGTAAAAAAACAGTGAAGTTTTTAACCACATCAATACTGGGCACTTTCGCCCCCTTCCTTCCCAGACCAGTTTTCAGCTCTCCCGCACTTTCAATAAGAATTGCGCGGTCATGCAATGCTGTACCCAAATTAAATTTTTATCATTTTGTTCGCACAAATAGAGCTTTCTTTTAGTGGTATTTATTCACGACTCCGTTTTAATTTTTTTGCGATAGAAGCGAAAAAAGAGCGGAAATTTGGAAAAAAAAACTATTTTCTTTATTGTATTTTAAAAGAAATCCAATAAAAATCTAATTTTGTCATAAATTTAAGCCAAAATGTATTCCGCTACATGTTTTTGGTAAAAAAAATCCCGTTAAGTGTATAATAATTGGTTCGCATGATCACAGACATATGTACGCAAATGAGCACAGGTGATCACAGACATATGTGTGCAAATGATCATTGGGACATGTGATTTTACTGTTATATATGTGGGGCACATGTGTTTTGGGGATCATTACTATGTGGTGACGTGTGTGTTTACTTGTGTAGTGACACTACACTGGTGATCAGTGAGTAAAAAGCTGTAAAAAAACAGCCCATACTCACTGATCACCAGCAACCACTTCCGTGTGAGGAGAGACAATCGCCTTGCAACCGGCTGTTTGTTTACATCACATGATGGCCGTGATTGGACACGGCCGTCATGTGATCAGGAGGGCCAATCACAGAGCCCTGCCGATCTAAGATGCCTGGGTGACACGAGCGCATCGGGATCGTGCCGATGCGTGTGAGCGCACACGCGCGATCCCGCTCCTTCTGAAGGACGTTCCTGAACATCCACTCAGGAGAGATACCGTACATGTGCAGTGGCCGGGTGGGAAGTGGTTGAAGAGGAGCCCCAGGCTCCCCTCAAAAAATTAAGTCTGTAGCTGCAAATACTGTAGCTGCTGACTTTTAATACAAGGACACTTACCTGTCCATGGATCCTGCTATGTCCTCCCCCAAGTCAGTTCTTCAATCGGCTTGAGGTGCCAAAATATTAAAAGGATACGTTCACCTTTCATAACATGCTACATCTTACACCTATATTCAGGGTGTAACATGTTATGAAAGGACGGGCCCCTGCTGAGACAGCTAGCAAGGGATCTTCTCCCCCTGCTAGCTGTCAAAAAAAAAAAAAACTGCCAATCGGGGCTCATTTACACTTTACAGGCTCCTACAACAAAAAATAATAAATCCACTTTTTTTTTTTTTACCTGCAAAAAAAGCGCATTTAATATTTTTTGTCAAAAGGTGAATTTAGCCTTTATGTAAAGGAAAGCACGGCAAGGATACTGGACAAGGAAGCAATTAGATACAATATTGGCTATGGCCAACTAGGAGGAAACATCTGCCACATGTTTTAACCGGAAAAAGTAAAACAATACAAAAAAAATCTGAACAGTTTATTAAAATTAAATTAGTAGTAAAGCGAAGTCAACAGCATCTATCTCCTGCTAAACACATATCAGAAGATTAGGCTTTAACATCTAGAAGAGGGGTACTATCAGGACAAGGGTGACTGTAAGGTAAAGCCGACCAAGCCACAAAATGTAAAACTATAGTTAGTATTTTCCTAGTATAGCCATTCTGAACTTGTGTGTAATCACAACAGTCTGTAGGCCAGGAAACAAACTCATCATGGCCTCTCTTATTTCAAGGTCTGTACCTTAATTAATGCATGTTTGTTTTAAGCCTGGTTTCCAACGCAGATCGGCAGGTACTGCATATGTATCGCTAGTCTTAGTAGTTGACAGGTGGCAAGAAGGTGTTAAATTGCATCCTCGCTGCCTGCTTTAATCCCTTAAGCACCACAACTGCATGCAATAGGAGGTGCCCCCATTCAGTTAAATGCCTTTGCAGCTTAAGGAGGAGTGGTTGGGGAGGGGCAGAAAAAACATGGCTCAACCATGCATTTTTACTGCCCCCTCCAACCACAAGTGGAAATGAGGCCTTAGTGTTTTAATAATATTGTGGCAAAAACTGGTGGAGCCAGCGCATAATAGTGTCAACATATCTATATAAAGCCTTGGGAGTCCTGATCAGCTATACCAACTGCTTATAGTAAATCATATAGCCCACAAGTCTGCTGTACCTCCAGAAAACATTAAGAGAGACTGTATAGTGGATCTGTAAGACGTATAATCATATGAAACATGGATCCTTACCTGTGCCGTCTCCTCTTCCTGTTTACGCTTCTCCTCCTCCGTTTCTACAAGCCTCTGTTTAGTCAGGAGAAGTTCCTTATTTAATACCTCTGCCTTGTCTTCTGCCTGCCAAAAAACACCAATTGTCACATCGGTTACTATTTACATTCCATGATTAGTACCAGATCACAATTGCTTTTAAGTAGAAATAAAGTTCATCTTTTATATGCAAACACTTGAAAGTGTAAGTTTAAAAATTGTGCATACATGCAAATCTGGGTTACTTTTTGAATTATTCATAGGCCATCTTGCTCTTGTTGTTAACCAGCATTAGTGAGGGGGTTATACAAGGATTCCCCCACAGGAAGGTCTCTGTAGGAGAACCGTGTGTAATAAAGAGGAGGTATCCTCACTCAATCCTCCTCCTCTCCAGCTCTTATATCAGCCACTTGTCACAGATGTGGAAAGCACACATCTGGACTGTTTGGTCAGCAGAGGTGAAGCCAAGAAGTCAGAGCTAAAAGGCAAAATAGCTTTGAAAGCATGCCCTATTTTAGCATTAAAAAAAACATTCTGCTTTAGGCCCCTTTCACACTTATACGACTTGTCCCACGATTTGGGACTGCAAAGTAGCATGACAAGTCGTTCCCCATGATTTCCAATGACAGCCATTCATATTAGTACGACTTCAAAAGTAGTCCCTGCACTACTTTGGTCCAATTTTGATGCCACTTACACAGGCATTCCTTGAAGTTGCGGCAAAATCGCAGTAAAATCGCGCAACTTTGAAGTCGCACAAGTAGGTTTAGGTCATCTAAATCTCATCTCTGGCATGGAAGAGCTGGATCAGCCCTCAACTTGTAGAGACTACATTAGTGGTGAGATCACTCAACTAGAGGTCCTAGCTGTAACCCCCCCCCCCCCCCCCCCCCCCCCCCCCCCCCCCCCCCCCCCCCCCCCCCCCCCCCCCCCCCCCCCCCCCCCCCCCCCCCCCCCATGCAAGTCCATTCCTTGGAATTTTTCAGACTAAAAAAAAAAAAAAAAATACAGCAAGTGTAGCACTTGTGGATGAGGTAAGGAAGACCAATACAAAAGTCTTGCCTCATCGAATTTTGAGCGTCAAGGATTTCTGTCCTTTTCCTTACCTGGCTGATAAAGTGCTTGAAGATGTGAAAAGCTTCAATGGTGTGGTAAAAATTAACATTTGACAAAAGAGATCTACGTTTTGACACAGGCAGGCAGATGAATCCACAAAATGCTCTAGATCCTTCCACTATGGAGGTCCATTCAAGGAATGGTGAGGAAATCAGGACTTGCCTGGCAAATCTCTCCGATACCATGAGCTTCCAAACTGCTCGAGACACCCTCTACTGCAGTACACTACTACAGAAAGAGCTATCTGAATGTGGAACAGTGTGCTTTATTTAGAAATCTATATGGGCAACCGAACTGTGAGGACAGTTACAGGTGGCTCTGCGATCTACTGAGGGGGGACATCCTCGTCCGAGCCTAAAGTGCCCAACAACAAAAAATAGACTGCAGCCAGACACTGAGAAAATATTGCAATATTAGGCTTCCACATTTCTGAATGCTGAGCTTTCAGCTGTTGGTATGTGTTGGAGCACATACCCAAACCAAAGATCCATCAGGCCTTTTCATGTGGCCCTCGCACCCAGAACATGGCAAAACTCCATTCCATCACATCCGGCTCTCACCCTCTACTCCCACTACCTACTGTCACTTGTGAATACCAAAGCCTTCTTTGTTTAGGAGGGACAGCTTTGTTCCCAGATCCAACAGATCTCTGCATGCACTCACGGTGGGGACAGATCTCCAGAACGAGCTCCATGCAAGATAAGGCTGAGCTGCCTACACAGGGAGGTACTAGAGCCGGTGTCCTGTTGAATACTGTCCCCCGTCGGATAGTGTCCGCCCTGTAGTGCGCAGTACGGATGACAAGGAGATTTCGAAGATTAATGGCACCTGCGCAATGAGTCCAGGTTCAAGCTCCACCATCCAAGTGGACATAGAGTTAGATTAAAAAAATAGCAGAGCGAAGCTAGGCCGTGCCCGAGCGAAGCGAGCCAGCGAGGGGCCCTCTAACTATGTGCTACCGTATGTCCACTTGGATGGTGGGGCTTGCACCTGGACTTGCGGCGCAGGCGCCGTTCTTCTGAGATTTTCAGAATCTCCTTGTCCTCCGTACTGCGCAAGCGCTGCGCCTGCGCAGTACGGGGCGGACACTATCCGATGGCCAGACAGTTCTTGACAGAACACCGGGGCAGTTTGGAGACAGATGCAAGGAAGCTTTGGGGGTGCACCCCAGATACAACCGGGCCCTTTGAGGGCAACCATTCTACTGATGCGTCTGCAATGAAATTGATTTAGAACCTTCTGGAGGTAGAATTCTCCAACTGATTTCTGGTAGAGAGAGGTTTCTTGTTTTTGAAAACAGGTTTGCCCGCTGAGACCATGCTTCTCCAAGTTGGACAAATGACAATCCAGAAAAGGACAGGGAAATCTCACACCTAGGGCCTCCCTAATAGTCTCTACTGATTTCAGCTTGCTGACCCTTTAAAGGGCATATGGAGTTGTGCATATTAGTCGGAAAAAAAATTGATCCTATGATGTAAATTTCCACAGCAAAGCACATACTAATTTGAGGTATTACTTCCATCATATCAGAGACTCCATTTACTTTCCTCAAATGATAATCCCTCCTGATATATTGCTGGATTCAGCCTACAATTGATGTGCTCTTCACAGCTATGAAAGTTTCTGCTCTTCCCCCCCCAAGGTGCTGTGATAAGAGCAAAAATCTGTACACCGTCACATCTGGGAATACCTATAAAATGTCACTGCGGCTTGAAACATTTCTTATTGATTGTTCTGAACTTACCTGGTCAAGATCATTGCGCAGAGCAATCTTACTGGTGACCAGTTCATGTGCCAGGTCATCGTTCTCTTGCTCCAGTCTCATGCTGGTCTCCTGCAGCCGCCGGTTCTCTCTCTGTGAGGGAAGAACATGAAGACAGGGTAAGTTATAGAGCTATAGATCAACGTTTAGGTTATATATTTTTTTATTTTTTTAGTGGTTAGTATTGTTGCATAGAACATTGAGAGACAAAAACATCTAACCACAACGCACAGCCAGAACTAGACCAGTCCATAACTCTAGCCAGATAGCAGCCGCTTTTACCAAACAATCCATCCAGAGAGATTTTAGATTTTCTACTGTCACAAACTTGTACAGTCGTATTGTAGGAGCGTGCGTGATTGTGTCACCTACAGGTGTCTACCTACCACTGTTATCATTGTGGAATAATAAGCGCCAATAATTAAACGCGATTTTGTCATTAGCACTTCCTCCCCCATTACATGTCACTTATTGTGCTGTCAATAAATATTGGGGCTGCAGCTGCTGACACATGTTACATCTTCCATTCTAAATATGAGATACATGAAACATCTTCCAAAAGGTGAATTTATCCTTTAAGATTGCACTAACACCAGCTGCAGATTGCAAGGGCAGTGTGATTTGAATGCAGTGTGGTAAACACGCATGGATCGCATTAGGCCCGCCATACACGGTTCGAATGTGAACCAGTCGAGATTCGAACCATTAGTGGTCAGGCTGAATGTATAAAGTTGATCAATCAATTAACTTGGGTACAACCAACCTGCCGGATTCTCTTACGATTATCGCAAGCGGCTGGTATTGTTGGGGGAATCCCTCCTGTGGAGTCATTGTGTTCTCCCTGTGGAGGGGGGTGGGAGAACACAGTTATTACTGCTAGCTGCTGTAATAGTCGCTAGCAATAACCACATGTAAAATCTGACAAGCTGGTTGTACCCAAGTTGATGGATCAATACTGGTCCTATCAGCCTGCCCATACATGGGTCGGATCTCTGCCGGTCCCTGCTGAAGTGGCCAAGAGTTGAAGCATCTATGGCCAGCTTTAGACGGCTAACTAGCGTTTTGCGATCTTTTGCCACAGAGTTACACCTATGGGGGCTTCTTATAAAGACATATGGGCTCCGTCTGTAAGTTTCCGGAAAAGGCCATCAAACAGATGAACGATTGAGATGGTTAGACAACACTAGGCAGTTTAATAAGAGTTCTAAGGAAACTGGTTCTAGTTATGTCTGAAGTGCTCACAAATCCCTGTGCCGCTGATAGGGAACTACGAGTCCCACAGTGCTCTGACGGCCATGCTAGGACTTGTAGTAACAGCAGGAGGGTCCTGATACGGGTTACATCCAACAACAGCAAAGCTCAGCACACTTATGGAACTGGTCCCGGCAGCAGCGCAGCATTGTTAACACACTGCAGAAAAAAGCAGCAAGCGGAGAGGAATTTCATAAGCATCGTGGAGCAACTAGCCCAGGGCACAGATGTAAATTCACATGAATGCCAGAGACAAAAAGCAGCTTTTATTACATACATCCTATTATTAGACCCGCATGTTCAATTATTCCACAAGATTGGTCCAGGTTCCATAAGAGAAATTACATTAAATTAACCACATCGAGCCAACGCATCGTGTGCCCCTCACCACTCGTACATCAGGCCAACCCATACTTACTGTTTTATGTGTCCAGTGCAGGCGACTTTACTCCGGGTCTGCTAACTGGATGGACATTAATTGTCAGTTTTGCACATTTCCTTGCTGATTAGCAGCGAGCGGTTCTGAATTCTCTATGTTATGCGATGGCTCAGCTATTTCCTGACTTGCTGCTGTGCAGGAAACTGAATTGCTGTAGCTATTGTGATATGCTGCGCTTCTCAGCATTCACCAGAAATAAACACAACATTGTCTTCCTGTGCTACATTTTCTTGGCTCTACTTCTTTTTAGAACAGTCATGGGGGAAATTACACCAACCAGACATTCAATGAACAAACACTTGATGCAATAACCTGCTGCAACAAATAAGAAATCACTTTAAGCCACACTAGTACCATCTGGATACCGATTGTTGCTGCAGCCTGCAGGCACTGCACTTTGCATTTAGCGTGGTGTCCCTTGCATAGATTTATTTAAAAAAAACATTTGTTTTGTGGGGTATTTACTTTAGAACTTGATTCTGTATTACCTCAACAATGATGGATCCACACCCTAAGAGGTGGGGAGCTTAGCAATAGTAGCAGGAATGCCATGGCTTTGTTAATCAGTGAATGTACTACTCCGAGCCATGGGTGAAAAGATGAAGAGAGTCTCACCAGCAGGTCAGATGCTTTTTTTACATTTAATAAATTGCACTTTAAAAATCAGAAGTGCGGGATATTAAAACCCAAACATACATACTTATGTGGCTGCAACATCGTCCGCTGATCGCTCAGTTCTCGGTCTTTACTGAGCAGAGAGCGGTGGCTGTCAGTCACCAGCTCTCTGCTCTGCCCCTCCAGATCCTCACTGGAGCACCAGCTTGGGCATGGAAGCAGCTGGCTCAGGCTCTTAGCAGTATGCTGAAAGGCTGAACCAGGTGCTGGTCAGAATGTGGGTGGATTCCAACATTATTGTCGGTATCCTTGCAGAGCCTGGACCGCCTCTGTGATGTCAGCTGGCAGCAGGCTTTAGCTGAATCTGAGGCATAGAAGTGCAGAAATAAGTGCACTCCTGTGGCACAGAAGAGAAGTATGGCCAACAAAAAAAAAGCTTTATACCACATACACGGTCGGAATTTCCTAAGGAAACAATCCGATGGGAGCTTTTCATCGGATTTTCCGACCGCGTGTATGCCCATCGGTCTTTTTCTGTCAGAATTTCCGACGGACTTTGGATTGAGAGCCTGTTCTTAATTTTTAATTTAACCTTTCTATCGGATTTTCCGGATTTTCCTGTGTGTATGCAATTCCGACGCGCAAAATTCCGACGCATGCTCGGAAACAATTTGACGCATGCTCGGAAGCATTAAACTTCCCTTTTATAGTGCCGTCGAAAGTGTTGTATGTCGCGGTGTTATTGACCGTCGGAATTTGGTGTGACCGTGTGTAGGCAAGACAGTTTGAGCGAAATTCCGTCGGAATTCCGACAGAAAAACCATCAGAGCTTTTTCCGAAGAGAATTCCGACCGTGTGTACGCGGCATAAGTCGTACTTCTCCTTTAAAACCTTGAAACAGAAATCAGGTTGGGTCATGGACAACACTAACTTTTTATTTCCTCCTGGGATTAGGCATGATTCACACGCCTGCTATACCGATCCTTCACCGCTCCAAAGATGCTGCTTGCAGGAGTTTTTTTTAATGCCCTGCCAGAGCATCACCTCAGTGTGAAAGCACTCGGCCTTTCACACAGGCTGCAGGGGAGCCATTTTTTCAGGCGCTATTTTTAGCCCAAAAGCGCCTGAAAAACGCCTCAGTGTGAAAGGGGTCTTCAGGCTGGCCCCTTTTGCAGGTATAGCTATGTAAAACATGAAAAATAAGTGTTTATATGGTTTAAAATCCAGTAATACACAGTCTCAAAATTAGCATGTGCTGTATATTGCATCAGCATTGCTCCTGCTTCTTCTTGCTGGAGGCTGACATTTTGCTGAAGCCCAGAGCCCCTGAACAGCAATAAATCAAAGCGGAACTAGACCCATCGATTTAACGGTTTCAAAAAAACAGTTAGCAATCCCAGCATTCCAGGAATGTAACGGTCACATTTGCTTATGTCCTCAACCAAACTGTCAAAACTTGCAGCACCATGGCAGTTGCTGATTAAGCAGAAGCAGCTTCCTTGGCTGTAAAGGATAGGAGGGTTTAATTCCGCTTTAAGGCTGTCAGCAGATCGGCCTCTACAAACTCGACAGTGCCTAAAAATAGAGAGCAACTGAGCATGTGCAGAGCAGGGTGAGACCATGTATTACTGTATTTTAAACAGTATATGCGCTTATTTTTTGTGTTTTACATAGCTATATGTGCAAAAGGGGCCAGCCTGAAGTCATCTAGCAGAACTTCATTTTCTGACTAAAGCTCCACTTTAGGGAACGGAATCATGCAACTACATCAGCAGTCGGCTGTGGAAAATGTGAAATGTGTCTCACTAAAAGAAGTTCATTCACACATTTTGATGTAAATCTTATCTGCAAAATTCACTGTATTCGTACCAGAACCAGGTGAACAAGCCCATGGCCTATACAACAGTATGTAAGCGCTGAGGAATGTTGATAAAGATTTGCTGGCTTTTTTTTTTTTGACAGCTCTGAGCAGAGAACGGCTCTGCACTGTTTACAAAGAATCGTGGAAATGCCTGATTAAGATCGTGAGGGGGGTTGAATCGAGATCGTAATTTTTTTAATTATTAATTGTACAGTTCTACCTTTGACCTTTAGCCCCCCCAATTCACATCCACGCGATTTGACATGTCAAATTGCATGCCAAATCACAGCCTATTGCCAGCAACGGCACTGTCTCAATCGATGCAGTGCCATATCGATTTCCAAAAGTAGTTCCTGCACTACTTTTGGTGACTTCGGGGGCGATGTCAATAGACATCTGCGCATGAACCCGCACCATCCCCGAACTCGCACTGAAATGCGGGTTTGAAATCATGCGAGTTCAGCTGAACTTGCACGATTTCAAACCCGCGTTCAGTGTGAACGAAGGTGGAAGCTGATTAGTTTCTATGCAGAGCTGCACCAGATTTTGCAACCCCAAATTGTCTTTTCTAAGTAAAAAGTCATCTTTAAACCTCGGGTTGTAATGTAGTATTCATGCTACTGTTCATCAGTAATAGCCAACAGCACCAATGAGACCCAGAGGAGTTGTCCTCTCAGAGCAGGTATGTCAGGTCTGGCGAAGGCATTTGTAAATTCTTTATGAAAAGGTCACGAGACACCCAGGTAACATGAAATCAGCCTCGACACACACCCCTCCTGTATGGCACAGCATAGCTCACATACTGGTTTAACGAGCTGAAATTACATTTGGAACCACCTCTTTGTAGTAGAACACATTGCTTATTAAAATGAGGCATGGGCACACAGAAGTTGTATATCAGGCAGCGGGTACAAACTGCAATAATCCATATCCCACCAGTAATAAATAAATGGCATTTCTGGGAAACTCTGTGCAATATATATATATATATATATATATATATATATATATATTTATATATATATATATATATATATATATATATATATATATATATATATATACACACACACACACATAGAATCAGTTTGTGACTACTAAACACAATGAAGGCGTTATATCACAGCACAGCACCTTATAAGAGGTCATGCTGCGATTTGCCAACAATATTGAGTTGTGATGGCAGGATCCACACCAGTGGCCTCCAAACTGCGACTCTTTGCTTACCTTTATCTTTCTCTTGAGGCATTATTCCTGCCACTGTCTTCAACAATGAGGCATAATTCCTTCTATTGACAACAAAAATGGGGCCCTATTCCTTCCACTGCCACCAACCATTTCTTCCCCTAATATCAAAGATCAGCCATTGTTTATTCCCACTGGGCACAGTCCGGCCCCTCCAAAGTCTGAAGGACAGTAGACTGCCACTTTCTTTAGAAAGTTTGGAGACCCCTGATCTACACCGACGTCCTGCCCATCACATCACCATATATCCTCGTATTGGACCATTTGTCTTCACACTAGCAATAAATAAAAATCAAAACTGCAAAGCACACCTATGGATTTGATCCTGTAGCAACCAATATGTCAGCTGATAGGCAACTGCCAGATCTGGTTATAATGGGAAACCAACTTTCCTTTCGTTTTTAGTAGACATTCTTGGGGCCTTAAAATAGCCTTAAAAGTCTAACTCCATCTAATAAGCTGAAAGCTGCACCAAGCATCACACTGCAAAACAAGCCATGATAAGCACATCAAGCTGGAGACTCGGACACTGGACAATCGATAGGCTTCTCTTCTATAGCTAAGCTGAGACACCTTACTTACTGCACAAGCACAGAAGCAGCAGGGACTTACCTCCTAGGCCGAGTCACAGGACGGTCTGCCTAATAAGACACCAGACGTAGAATGAGTACAGAGCGAGGTGTGGAGGGCTGGAAGCAGGGAGGAGGTGGCCGGCTCTTTCTCTGTTACTTCCTTATGGCAGAAGGTTGAATACAAAGCTGTCTAAACAGATAAATATAGAAGCCTCTGCTGCCTTTATCAGGCTCGCCCATACAGAAACCTCCAACTCCACAGCAGGTCACAGCAAACCTTGCCAGATAACCGCACAGCTCCAGGTTGTAACATGTCCAGCCCTGCTGCAAGCAGGTACAGATCTAATTTCAGGTGTGATAGTTGCCGGTCTTCTGAGCCATTAGCACTGTTCCTCCGGCTTCCATGCACTCTATTACATGAAGCTTTCAGTGGAACAGCGAGAAACATGAAGGACTAGTTCACACCACATGTGTTCGTTTGTCTGCATCCAAAACGCATAGAAAGTAGGTTGCATGGTTTTCTCTGGCATCGTTCACATTAGTGCTTGCCGTTCCAGTGCGTTTCAGAATAAAAAAAATCCCCAAAAAAAAACGTGCTGCATTTTTTCTGCACAGAACTGTACTGGAACATGGTAAAAACACATTAAAAACGCACAAAAAAATGCAAACACACACACTGCATCCCAGTACAGTGAAAAAAAAAAAGGATCTGGAACGTATCCGGAAATGCGTCAAAAACATGCATGCAGAAACTCATCCCGAACTGATCTGGAGGACATTTTTATGGTTCACACCAGATGCAGTCCAGTGCATTTTTAATCTGCATCAAAAACGGATGCACAGTGTTTTCTGTGTATTCCAATGGCACCAATTCACACCAGTGCAGTGTGTTCCAGAGCAGGCATCAAAAGTACAACAAAAAGTAGAAACAGGCTGCATTTTTTCTGTATGGAACACATCTGGAATATGGCAAAAAGCACTGGAACACACATGTCCTGAATTGTGTTGTTTACTGGCTCTAAACCTGGCCAGACATTGAAGGCTTACCTCCCAACTGCGATTACTGGTTTGGAGGGGCAGTATTCAAGACCCCCAATCCTTGTGTCCCATTCCAGTCCACAACTGTCCCTCTTAGGTCTGATGTTCAGCTATGACAAATCAATACGCTGAAAAACTGCCAAATGTCCTTTGTGTAAGGGTAGATTTACACGTGTTCACCATTCCACCATTCCTCTGAGGAGCAAGCTGCGTTCAGATCGCGATTGAGAGGCGGTGAGGAGGTGATGTGACTCCTCTTCACTTGCTTTAACCCCATTTTTGCTGACAAATGCAGCACATCTGTGTGCAGGGTTTGCCATGTTGCCCAATGGCATGAATGGATAGTTTTTGCTACAAGCGTGAAGCATCGTGACCACCATCATGTAAATACCCCTCAACTGGCATTTTTAATACACCCTCAAAACATCTAAACTTAGAGTCAAAGGTGCAACTATAGCCATAGCAGCCCATGTGATTACTATGCGGTCCAGAGCTGTCTGGATAAACACTCATTTATGTAGGTAGCTATAACACTTGTTTGCATGATATTTTAACTGAACCTTGGACACAAAATCATTCACTTAAAGTGGATGTAAACCCCAATATTTTTTTTTTTTTTGATGTCATAATGTAGAGAATACGATTTCCTTTCATTTGAGCCCAGTCTTGCCACACAGATTTACTCGAGGCCTGAGCAATCCTCTTTTGTTGTTCAGTTAGAGAAATCTTGACAAAGTCTTGAAAACTTTGTCAAAAACGCCCCCTTGCTGTGAGTGACAGGTGATTTACATATCTCATGCACTAGCCTGAGACAGGCACATCCTGTGTAAAAAGTTCACAATTCACATCCCCCTCCCCTCCAGCTCTCCCAGCTTTACTGTGTTTTGACTGGACGTTTCTCATCATGGGATGCAGTGAACAGTCAGCAGACTATAGACAGACAAGTGATTTAGGGGACATGTATGTAGTCAGAGCTGGGCAGAGTAGAACATTCAGTGATCTGATGATAACCTGTCTCAGGCTAGTGCATGAGATATGTAAATCACCTGTCACTCACAGCAAGGGGGCGTTTTTGCCAAAGTTTTCAAGACTTTTTCAAGATTTCTCTAACTGAACAATAAAAGAGGATTGCTCAGGCCTCGAGTAAATCTGTGTGGCAAGAATGGGCTCAAATGAAAGGAAATCTTATTCTCTACATTAGGAGATCAAAAAAAAAAAAAAAATTGGGTTCACATCCACTTTAAATATACTCCTCGGTCATAAAGGATGTAAAATTCACTTTGTGTGCGCCAAATGCCTTTGCAAATCCAGATATTACCTTAAAAAATTAGCAGTGACATCATCACGGTGCTGTACATAGTCTGTGCAGAGGGCAGAGCTGTAGAAGGGGGGTCAGCAAACCCCACCTACTACAGGACTGCCTGCTGAAAACTACAAAAGGGGGCGGAGACAAGACCAGTCACCCTGCACAAGGAGAGAGAACAGCAGTGACCGGTCTTTATTACAGGAAAAATCTACGCAGAGGCAAAGCTTCATGCTGGATCCCTGCACAGAGCCAAAGCTTCATGCTGGATCCCTGCACAGAGGCAAAGCTTCATGCTGGATCCCTGCACAGAGCCAAAGCTTCATGCTGGATCCCTGCACAGAGCCAAAGCTTCATGCTGGATCCCTGCACAGAGGCAAAGCTTCATGCTGGATCCCTGCACAGAGGCAAAGCTTCATGCTGGATCTCTGCACAGAGGCAAAGCTTCATGCTGAATGAAAAGGTAAGAAATGTGGCGCTTGCAAGATAAATGAACAATACCAAAAATCACAGTTAAAATGCACTGCAATTAAATTATGTGGAATAAAATAAACATATATATAAATAGATATATAAAAATCGAGTGCTTGGAACAATTATTTAAAATTCTTGATAAAAATGATTCATAAAAATTCTAAGAAAAATGTGGCGCTTTCATCCATGCCCAGAAACCCATCCTAAGGGGGAGGAGACTCCAAAGAACGGTTCCACAGAAGCGTCTACTTATTAATATCAATATTCCAGTATATATAGCAACAATGTATTGGACCGTGCTATATCAATATGTATGAGATAAAATAAATCAATCCAAAGTGAGGAAACACATAAATTCGTGAAGTGAATAAATAAAATAAATGATGAAGTGTATGAATAAGGTACATGAATCTAATGTGGTATCATGTAAAGGCTTTTTAAAGGCTTTTAAAAATGTATGTAGTTTGTCGCCACTGCGTGTTTGTGCGCAATTTTAAAGCATGTCGTGTTTGGTATCCATGTACTCGGCCTAAGATCATATTTTTTATTAATTTAAATATAATGCATTAAAAAATAAAAAAAAGGTATTTTTTCCCACAAAAAATGAAAAAAAAAGATAAAATAAAATAGTTCAAAACCCCCCCAAATGACCACATTTTGGAATGGTACACAAATAACTATGTGCTAATATGTGTGCAAAATGCAAAAAAATGCAATTAATGCAAAGATTAATAGACAGGTGCAAAAGCTTCATGCTGGATCCCTGCACAGAGGCAAAGCTTCATGCTGGATCCCTGCACAGATCTGGAAGAAGTACACAAAGTACACAGAGATTTAACTAAGAATACACAAGTCTTGTATCTAGACAATATTTCCCCATCTTGGAGTTCAGCTGAACTAAAATAATTGCCTTGGAGATGGAGATTAGAGACAGGTAATGTTAATGGTAAATTTGCAATGGAGTCCACAATGTACATTAATGCTTTGTGAATTTTTAAATACAAAAAGTAGTATTGTCAATAAAAACAGCGATCATTTTCTACCATCACACGTAAGTTTGTAAAGGCCACGTTGAATTTTTTGCACTTCTTAGAATTATTACAAATGGATAATTGTAAAGATTTTGGTTTTCCTTTGGTTTGGCTCTCAGAGAAGTGTTGGGTATAATATGTTTGTGGCATTGTGACAGTCATAGGATGAGGACATCCATGAACGTCATTGAGTAACATCAGTTGTGTACATATTACATTGTCTGAGCTCTGCAGCTTCCGGTGGCTCAGAACACTCAGTTAATGCTTTTAATTCTATTTACTGTTAAATAAAAGCTTAAAAGGGATAATAAAGCATTTTACAAGGTGCTGTGCTAAGTTTATAGGAGGCAGGGTGCCGAGTGATGTAACCTTTCCTGATTTTACTTAGAGGTAATCTACAGGCTGGCTACCAGCCATTTATTTACCCTTTCATGGCAGCAGCTACCAGAATACAGATTCAGAACCCACGGTAGTGATAATCTGTCCCGGAAAACAGCTCCACTTAAACATTTATTTGGATTTTAGACGCTGCTCCTCAATTTTCCACTGTGTTTAAGGAAGAGCTGTTTTTTCACAGTCAGGAACTGATCATTTATTGCATTTCATTTTCTCTGCCTTGAGAACAATAAGCCCAACTCCAGACAAAACTATAGTCTTGGATACAGTGGAAAGGGTTGAACCTCTGTCAGGTTTGTATTGAGGGTCACATCACAGCTGGGGAGATTGTGCCTCATTCCCTGTCCAGGTTACAGGCTGACATTTGGACAGGAAGTAATAGGAGCCAATGTGGACAAACACAGCAACAAGGACAATTTTGAAGAGGAAAAGAATTAGAGCCTCCGCCAAGTTTGTGTTGTGACTACTTCTATCTGTAAAGCACAGATGGGGCCTGGTTTTACCCAAACCAGGCTTACAAAGTCCATATCTGAGCCAATTTTTCCCCATAAAATTATAACAAATAAAAATTCCAAGTCACGTGACCTTTCACAGTGTCTCCTCCAGAAAAGACGACTGGTGATCCACCATTGCAGTCTGGGCCTATTGCCTTGTCATGATGGTGCTACTGAACTCTTCAGAACCTATGAGCACCCTGCCAATAGACATCCAACCACATCGCCAGATAGTAACACAGCCCCCCAAGCTTTGCAGTTCAGAAGACTTAGGATCCACCATGTCACATGTGTACAAATTCAGGAAAGTATTAGGACAATTTAAGCAGCTTTTAACTGGAGGGGACTGTGTGGTAATAGGCCTGGTGATAAGCTTTCAGAAATGTCTGAAAGTAGCTTCTCTTCCTTCTCAGAGTCAATAATATGAAGACAACACAAGGTACAAATTCCAATATGGGGCAGTGCAGTCTGTGTGACACCTTTAAATCAGCTGAACTGTATATACACTGTGACCACTATTAGGTACACCCAATTAAAGTGGATGTAAACCCGATTCATGAAATTTGAGCTGGGCACATATATCTGCAGTGTTTTCTTATTTCTCTTCAAAGCACTATATCCCATAGCTTTCTCCTGCTCCGTTCTTCTGTTATCAGCCTGAAAACTCCTGACAAGTTCTCCATCACATAATTATAAAAGTAGTGGGAGTTTTGTGGGAGGATGCTATAAATAGATTAGCAGAGCCCAGAACTATTCAACAAACAGAGCTGAACGTTTCTACCTATGAGGAGAGGGGGTGTGTGCCTTTCCTCCAATCAGCTGTCTTGGCTGTATGCCCAGGCTTCACTGCAGTGCTAACCAAGAAGTGGAAATCTAACAGGGTCTGAACTTTCTAAACAGTATATAAAGATGAAGACGGCAGATATACATGTAATACTTATGTAGGGAGATTTGTTTCATCCCTGTATATCATCTGAGGCTGTTCACTTCACTGGGTATATGTGAGGGTTTACATCCACTTTAAACACAAATATCCAAACACCAAACCTTGTGCCTGCAACTCTACACCAAGTATGCAGACATAGTCAAGAGATTTAGTTGTTTTTTTCAATCAAATTTTAGAATGGGTTATGCAAGTTTTGCCATGGAATAATTTGCATGGTTGTTGAATCATCTTTGAAATTGCTGATCTCTTGGGATTTTCACACTGTAGAATTTACAGAAAATGGTTTGAAAAACAAGAACTATCCAGTGAATAGCTGTTATTGTTTGATCAACAATGCCTTGTAAAGTGAGACAGAAGTCAGGGGAGGCCAGAAAGACATTCTCAAACTTACAGGAACTAGACAACTACTCACATAAACCCAGTGAAAACACGGAGACATACTGAACCACTGAATGCATAATGGATTCAATCTTCTAGAGGTTTAGCTACAACAGAAGGCCTTACTCCTGCCACCCAACAACAAGGAAACAACCTACAGAGGACATGGGATCCACAAATGTGGCCAAATAAAGACTGGAACTTCATTGTCAAGTCTGAGGAATCTCAACATGCAGATGGCAGGGCCATCATTTGAGAGATGGAGCAGAAGATTCACAGCGTGAATATGTGGCTGACAAAACTTTGGGATCTGGGTGTTCAAATTTACCCAGGGAGGATGGTGAGAAGGTTTCTGGTATCGTGCCAAATCTATGCTGCATGGAATTTGGCTTCTGATGTCAAAAAAAGGGTCCTACCTAGAAGAGGAGGTGTACCTAATAAATGGCCACCAAATATAAAGCATCTCAAAAGTTGTCCATTACAATTATTATTAATTTAATAATATAATATAATAATAATTATTTAAGTTTGTAGACCATTAAACAGATATTGAAAGGAACAAAATAAAGCATGGTGATATTAAAAACTTTATTTATATTTACAACAGTTTAACATAATACTAAGGCATTTCAAGGAGTCCAAGATGGCTCAGTCAGTCATAGTTCACCACATGTTCTCCTTCGGTGCTTGTGTGAAGGAGCCCATGAAAGTGCAGAACACAGTGTGGGAATGATCAGTCAGGAGCCCAGTCACATATCGTAGAGAGGGGAAGTCGTGTTTACAAGGAAAAACTGAAAGAAAAGGGATATTTTAACTTTTTAACTGTGCCTGTCATCTCCATTCATCAGAGACAGCCATTATTTTTAGGCTCAGACAATTTTTTTAGTGAATATAGCATAAACCAGGCATATGCCTTATACCATATAAAGAATGCCTGCCTCAATGTGCACCGCTTACTAGCAGCAAGTTAAAACCCAATATTCAAGAAATATTGCTCAACTCACTTGTAAAACAAAGACTTTATATTCAATGGCTGTACTTTACAATGATTTGAACTTAACATTACTTTTAATTATCCTCAAACCAAATTAATTAAAGGGATGATTTGAGAATATCATCCAAATCTGTTTAGCTAAATTAAATTAAATGCTCAGGGGTCTGTTAGACATGGTCGGGTGGACAGCTAATCATAGTCATGGTGAGTATATCATTAACAATGAAGCCTTGCCTGTCTGTAGAAAGGCCACATTGTGGAGTAATTACAAGGAAAACACACCAGAGAACCCTCACTGCCAAACAGGGGCATATAGAAAAGAGCATATCCCGTGTTAGAGAAGACTGCCTACCAGGCCACATTATAGTCAACTCCTGATTTCTTGGGTTTCCATAATTCCTGACTATTCCTGTCTACTTCGAAGCTTTGGATGTTCCTTCTCACATATGTGCATTTCCCATGATATACTGTAATATAAGGCTGGCTTCAAATATAAGCATGCAGGGCGGTTTCTATGTAGAGCCTGGTGCAGTTTCCATTCAGCGGGTTCAGGTGCTAATTCGACAGTTAAATCGCACCAGAACCAAACTAAAAAAATGCACAAGACCCTTTTTAATTCGCACCACAACCAGCCTGCATATATGTGAACCGACTCCATTGAAAACCAGTCTGGTTCACATGTTATGCAAATCGGATGCAGTTCTAAAAATGCATCCAATTTGCATATATGTAAATAGAGCCAATGCAGAAGGGAGAATGAACTCTCATAAGGAGGGCCTCCCACTCTCAAAGGGCCACAGGGGTGCAGACCCAGGACCACAAAATGTAGAAATCACCAGTGGAGTCCCTGAGAAATGTCTGACACGGTTACATGGTTTTAAAGGCAAAGTTCCGTTTTTGGAGCATGTTGTCATACATTACACCCATATTTAGGATACAACATTCCCCTCCCCAAACACACACAAAGTCACGTCATTCAGTCACAGCTATCTGTGAATGAGAGAACTGCACAAGTCCCATCTTCCACCGGGGCAGATGGCTTGTAGTTCTCTATAAGCTGTGAGGACGCCGATTAGCACGTTCATAGTTCATTCACAAGCCCTGCAGCTTTCAAACTGACAGCCTGTACAGAGGTAAGGGCTGAAAGCTGCGGGGAACGATCGCAAAGCCTAAGGCCCCTTTCACACTTGTGCGACTTCGCAATTTCAAGGAATGCCTGTGTAAGTGGCATCAAAATCAGACCAAAATAGTGCAGGGACTACTTTGAAGTCGGAACGACTTGAAGTCATACTAATATGAATGGCTGTCATTGGAAATCATGGGGAATGACTTGTCATGCTACTTTGCAGTCCCAAATCGTTGGACAAGTCGTATAAGTGTCAAAGGGGCCTAACACTGCACTCAAGATCAGGAATCATGGGTTCAATGCGGTCCAGGAAAAAAATAAATAAATAGGCATCTTTTTTCTGCAAAAATATGTGCATTTATAATTTTTTCAAAAAAGGTGACCTGATCCTTTAACTTTCCAACATCTACAGTGAAACAAGTTTTGGGTGGACTGCCCCTTAAAGCTACTACAGAAAGCATAGTCAGGTCACTAATTTTACCAAAAAAAAAACAAACTGCCTCCAAAGACAGATATCTCATCTCAAGCAAATCTGAAAAAAATATCTAATGTCAGCAAGCAGATTTAAATCCGTTCATAAAACATCCACTATCCTGAATTGAGGAATAATCCATCAATTTATTGGATTTTTGATTGAACGAGACATGTGAACATCTTCTGTTCTAAGAAGGGTTCTCTTCTCACCAGACCCTTCTTGGCCATCTGTCTTGTTGACTCCCAAGCCCTATTCCATAGAAGCCATGGTTTCCATACACAGCACAGGTGGCCAATAAGTCTGAAATAGCTGTATGCAGTGTGCAATAAACGGCTATAGCTCTACTAGATACCAACAGTTTTGGATGTACAATTGGTCGCTGCGGTGAAAAATGATTCTTTGTGCGGCTCATTTTTTAGAATTTGTGATGGAATGAGACGTGAATATCTTCGGTTTTAGGAAGACTTCATTGAGCTCTGCACTAGTTTAGTGGAGGGATTTTTGGTAAAAGTTATCCCTTCCTTCATAGTCACACATTCTAAGTGTACCCCTAAAAAAAATCCAAATTACTGCAAGATATAAACTAATTTTACATAATAGTGGGGCAATAGAATGTAGCATGTAAGGAAAACTATTTGTGCAGCAGGTCATCCATTAGGTAGGCTGGAGAGTTTGTAGTGTTCTGTCCATTACACAGAGCCATAATGACACCGCTCAAGTCTTACATACCATGAGCAGTGGATATAAAAAAAAAAACAAAAAAAACAAAGATCATCAAATAGCGTGAATGTGGAGCCATCAGAAGCTCTTGTGTATGAGCACCTCTGAGTGTTACCATTATTCTAACTAGTCTAAAGTTTGGATTTAGGGTGATACCAATATGCTTTGAAAGCTTGCACTATAATTCATTAGGGTAACCAATAAATGGTATCACCCCCAAGGCCCCATGCACACAGGGAGTTTGCCCAGATCTCCTAAATATCCTTTTCGCAAGAAAAAACGATTGACGCGTGTAAACGCATCTAGATGCATTTAGGCGCAGTAAGTGCTTTGGCCATTAATTTCATTGGCCAGAATAATAATTTATTCTGGCCATTGAAATTAATTAACGCTCTAGTGCTTGATGCACGTTCACTTTAAAAGTTATTATTTGACAAATTTTATAAGGTACTGTAATGTGCATGGACTGCGTGCTAATGACAGTAACCATAGCAGATGTCAGTTGATTGTAGATTTTGTGACTTGACTAGTGACTTTTCTGGGTTACTACACAATGTATACAGATAATGCACTTTGCAAAGCCTTGTAGCATATGCCACAAAGTATTGACTTGGCCTAGGAGTCTACCACAACATCACTGATAAGCTCAGCTGTGTTCCATGGAGCGAGTCCCATGCTTCTCCTGGAAGTATTGGGTATTTTCTTTGGCACCCAGTGCTAAATGAAGAAGTGCGGGACAGAAGAAAAAAAAGACAACTATCCCAGGGATGGGAGAATTAAATAAAAAAATGTTACGTTGCCATGAAAGGGAAAAGCACAAGCTTGCTTTAACTAATTAAAGTTGCAACCATATGACAGACTAGTATATCATCACCAAGGATGAGCTCAGGCGTGTTCGCATGGTCTACGTGCAGAGCCCGCCAGGAAGTCAGCGAAGCGCTGCGCTAATCACAGGCATTGAGACATTGCCCCGATGTGCGGCTGCAGAGATCAGCAATGTCTCACTGCCTGTGATTAGGGCAGTACTGCGCCGACTTCCTGGCGGGCTCTGCACGTGGACCATGCGAACACGCCTGAGCTCATCCCCAATCATCACCCAGACCATATGTATAGGATTGCTGTGGATATTGTCCATGCAATCTTCTATACACATGAGGATTTCTGCTTTAGTGCATGAACTGTGCAAACTGAGATGCCTTATACAATAAAGCATTGCAAACCGCAATCGCTATATGCAAAGTGTTGTAACTAATGGCTACCACATATCAAATTAGCTGCAGGTTTTTATGTTTTTTACAAGCCATTGCCCTGCCTTACAATTCTTCTCTTTCACTAACATACATAATGCCATTAAAAGGGACTACCGTATATACTCGTGTATAAGCCGACCCGAATATAAGCCGAGGCACCTAATTTTACCACAAAAAACTAGGAAAACGTATCGACTCGAGTATAAGCCTAGGGTGAGAAATGCGCAGCTACTGTAAGTGGAAAAGAGGGTCAACAATGCCCATTTGCAGCCTCAATGTGCCCATTTGCATGCCTCACTGTGCCCATTTGCATGCCATAGGTCCTCCAAACTTCAAACTTGGTAGTTAAGGGTTCCTAGATGCCCCCTAGCTGCAGCCAAAATTTGGGGTCCCGAAATGACATTGCTGCAGATGGACACAGTTGACCGACTTTGGGGCCCTGCATCTCGGGGCCACTTGGTGCTAGGAACCCGAAATTCGGTGTGCAAACCCAGAGAAACTAGCACTACAACATATCCAGATGGGGTTCCTAGCACCAAGTGGCCCTGAGATACGGGGCCCCAAAGTCGGTTCGGAAAATGTCAAGCACTTTTCTGCAGAATTACATTTTCCGAACCGACTTTGGGGCCCCGTATCTCCCCATCTTTGGATATGCTAGTTCCGCTGGGTTTACACACCCAATTTGGGGTTCCTAGCACCAAGTGGCCCCAAGATACGGGGCCCCAAAGTCAGGTCGGAAAATGTCATTCTCTGCTGCAGAAAAGCGATTGACTCGAGTATAAGCCGAGGGGGGCACTTTCAGCACAAAAAAATGTGCTGAAAAACTCGGCTTATACTCGAGTATATACGGTACCTAAAAATGACAGTAACATTCTTGTGAGGATGAATCCACCAACTAAACCAATAGACAAAGCTGGTACAAGGTGTCTGGTATTGTACAATGGCCAATGCCAGGTTAGTATAGACATTTTATAATATAGTAAATGATGGACTGCCCTCAAATGACTATACCTGTCTCTACTGAAAGAAACATACAAGTAAAAATATAAAAATAACTTGGTCCCAAGCTTGTGTGCCATACAGTATAAAGATTATACACCGATCAGCCATAACATTATGACCACCCACCTAATATTGAGTATGACCCCTTTTGCTAAAACCGCCCTGACCCATCGAGGCATGGACACCAAAGTAAACATCCACATGAATGGCAGGACCCAAGGTTTCCCAGCAGAACATTGCCTCTGCCAACTTGCCTTCTTATACCGCATCCTGGTGCCATCTCTTCACCAGGTAAGTGGCACACATGCACCCGGCCATCCATATGATGTAAAAAAAAAAAAAAAAAAGCGATTCATCAGACCAGGCCACCTTCTTCCATGGCTCCCTAGTCCAGTTCTGATGTTCATGTGACCATTGTAGAAGCTTTTGGCTGTGGACATGGGTCACCATGGGCTTCACAGCCCCATACACTAATATAACCCACCAATTTTCAGATGCCATTGTAATGAGATATTCCTTTACCCGTCAGTGGTCATAATGTTGTGGCTAATCGGTGTATGCATGAAATGGAATAAGGACGCAAATGTATTGACACAGAACACACGTTGCTGCAAGAGTGAACAAACTAATATAGATTTTGAGAGGTATTGAGCCTGTAAAGCACTTTGAGGGAATTAGCTATATGTGATTCTAGTATTTCTGACCACAAATGTTCATAAGACCTAGTAGCCGGCTGTCATTAAATGTTAGGGGTATTAGCTGCCTGCTTTCTAGCATCTGTCCAGTGTTGAGGTTCCTTTAACACACAAAACAATGAGGTGCCTGCGTCAGCATGGGCATTCCAGCAAAGGACAAACAGGATACAACTTGAGTATCACGGGTGAGTTAGACAGTTGCGTGCTGCTCCAAATAATGTGTACACATAATGCATTTTCTATTTTTAATACCTTGTATCTCTCTATTGGGTCTTCCTGTTGCAGTTGACTCTCTCTCATTGCCAGATATTCCTTCTCATACTTCTTCAACTTCTTTGTGGGCACCTGAAAAAAAAAAAAATGGTATTACACGTTAGGTTACAAGCTTGCCACTAGAGGGACTTCATGCTTGAAAATAAACTTATAAAAGAGATACAGTTACCATTTTGCCCACCAGATGGCAGAATCTACCTCCTGATAACAGGGAACACCTCCTTTTTATACATAGCAACTGGAAGGGAAATAGATGTTGCAATAGCTTTGCAGGCATTACAGGTATTCCTTCCACTACTATGTTTTTGCTGTAACAAGCATTACACCCTTTTAATGCAGTTTAAACAAGGCGTCTCATCAAACAATGTACGCTGTAAAGCTTGTAATAAAAAGTGCACATTTAAAAGTATAAGGGATTATCAAACTAAAATAAATAAATTTGTGAGCTGTTAAAACAACCATAAAATCCAATAGAAAGTGTACTCTGACCCACGACTATATCCGGATAACATCTACAGGCCTCTCCTACTGAACTGGCCAAATGTCCATCTGTGTTCTCCCAGATATCACCTGACCATTAAACACAACCACTTTGTACAGTGTCATCATACCTCCCAACTTTTTGAGATGGGAATGAGGGACACCTATCAGCAAAAGTATGCAGCCATAGGACACACCCCTTACCACGCCCCCTTAAAGGAGAATTGTACAAAAAAAATAGGATTGGTTAAGCCCACAAGTGCTTTTTTTTTTTTACCACTACTATTCCTTTATATTGGCTTTGGAATTTACAAATACAGCAATTTAGAAATCAGAAAGGTTTAGCGCTCGAAAACCCTTTTTGATAGATAAAAAGTGCATTTTATAAACATCTATATAGATCAGACCAAAATGAGGGACAAATGAGGCGGAATCAGGGACAGAGGGACATTGCTCCAAATCAGGGACCGTCCCTCGAAATCAGGGACAGTTGGTAAATATGTATCCTGGTTGGGGGATCAATAATGTTTGTCCTTAATTATATACCCTAAGATTGGTTGCCCAGAAGGTGACCGCACGCCTTCCAATAGCCAGCTACATGATAATTCCTGATTGACCATTATATACTGGATTGGGCAATGATCGCGTCCATGGGTAGTCTTATGCTGCGTACACACGATCGGAATTCTCGCCGGAAAAAGCTCTGACGGAATTGCGCTCAAACTGTCTTGCCTACACACGGTCACACCAAATTCCGACCGCCAAGAACGCAGTGACGTACAACACTACAACGAGCCGAGTTCAATGCTTCCGAGCATGCGTCAAATTGTTTCCGAGCATGCGTATGAATTTTGCGTGTCAGAATTGCTACAGACGATCTGAATTTCCGATAGAAACCTTTTCAGTCTGAAAAATTGAGAACATGCTCTCAATTTTTTGCTGTCCGAAATTCGGCTAGCAAAATTCCGATGGAGCCTACACACGGTCGCATTTTCCGATGAAAAGCTCTCATCGGTCTTTTTCTGGCCGGAATTCCGATCCTGTGTACGCGGCATTAGATCACGATCAGCAGGGACAACCCACATATCACGAAAACATAATTAACATAATGATTCAGATTAGAGATATAACAGCTAAAATCAGGACCTGCTGTGAACAACACCGGTGTCATAAGTCTCTATATAATGTTTATAAAAGTATTAAATCCCTTGTAAAATACACATTGATACCATACCATGCCTGCCCTTAACACCAGTCAAATGTGAAATGATATCACTATACAATGCTATGTTCTTGTAAGATCCTGGACCTGCAGGTAAGGCCGCCATACATGGATTGAAATTCGGTTGGTTAAGCAGGGACTGACCGACAATCGATCCATCTATGGGCAGGATGATTGTACCAAAGTTGATCCATCGATCGCCTTGAGCACATTCAGACTGTTGGATTTTTACATGCGATTACTGCCAAAGGGGAACGCTTCACTAGCAGTAATCGTGTTCTTCTGGCCAGGAAGGCTACCTGCGCCCCCCTGTGTTGTGGGTGAATCAAACGACTTTCTTTCCTTCCATTCGTATTGGAAGGAAAGAGAATCAAATTATCTATGGCCTGCTTAAAGCGCTACTAAACCCGCAACAGTAAAATAAGTCTGTATATGCAGTAAAGCATGCTGGTTATACTCATAGTGGAACCTAAAGGGGTTAATCCTTCGCATTGTGTAAAAAAAGCTGTTTGATCCTGTCTTCTCTGATCCTCACCTTCTTCCACTGTCCCCAAACCATCTACTGATAAGACAGAGCCTTTGGAGTCACTCTGCACATGCTCAGTTTGGTGTGCATTGCTAGAGTTTGTCTTTTTTTTTTCTTGGGAGGGTGCATGTGATTGGCACAGGGCCAATAAGCACTGTCCAGACAGAAGGTCAGGGGTCCTGCAGCCTCAGAGGATAGTCAGGGGAGAATGAAAACTCCCCCTACAAGACATTAATCACAAGACTGCTATATACTGCTATGCAGTTTATATTTACTAAAATAATAAAATGTCCATGTTCTGTGTACTGTGGGAGACCAGATCGATTGAATGCAGGGTCCTGGGTTTAGTAACACTTTAAATCGCACTACAAACATGTATTTAAGAACAAGTAGGTAGGATTTCGAAGCACGTGGAAAGGTAAGCAGCAATTTTATTTTACACTTTCTTTCTGAATAGGAACATATGAAAGTAGGCATGATCCCAATTTGACTGCAAGATTGGAAATACGCTTTAATTGAGGTCAACTGACCGTTTAAGAGTTCCAAATTTTGCTGCAAACATTTTAACACCATCGGCATTAAAGGATTTTCTGTTTCCACAATTTGTGAAATGTTGTCTTATGAGGCTATACAATAGCACATTGTTGGACAACCAGCTAATCTACTGTTGAGATTTAATTAGCCAAACTCAAGCTGAGCTGTCCATTTATAGGGCAGAGAAAAGTCTTGTGACGGCCTGCAAATTCCTGGTTAATGAAAGGATAAAAATATCAGAAAAGGTACATTCAGGATAAAATGCATGAGACATCGGTCAGATAGACTGCCCAGTGCAGGAATTCATACCCTGTGTCAGTTAATAAACTCCCGTACTCATGTAGCAAACAACTGTTGTGACAAGAGGATTATGGGGCAACCGGACAAGGGGCTTGGTCCTTCCAATAGGTTTCAGCTCAACTTGGAAGGATCGCTCCAGAGAAGTTGTGGCAAGAATAGGTGCTGCAGAAAATCACACACAAAAAAGGAAGGGGCAAGTCAGCAAGAGAGGTCATCTGTCTGTTTAGGGTGTGGGCTTAACAGGCGAGGGGCCTCATCTTCACATAAGTACACTTAGGCTGGATTCACACTTATGCATTTTTAGTGCTTTTTGCATTTTGCAGATTTGCACTACAGAACGTGTTCCATAGAAAACCATGTTAAATGGACTGTAGGGCAAATCTGCAAAAAGCACTAAAAATGCATAGGTGTGAATCCAGCCTTAAACCTTAATTTAGCACACCATCCATCTTCCTTCTTGGCATTGTCCCATGTTTTCCATCACTGCATATTTGCCAAAATGTACTGAATTGGGGAGGACACATCCCTACAATGGTGAAGAAATGCTGCTAGTTTGTATGCTATACCCCAGGGGTGCCCAACCAGTGGCCCGGGAGCCACATGTGGCCCGCGGAGCCCTCTGATGTGGCCCGCAACCTCCTGCTCTGGGATGGAATAGAAAGAATACTGTTATTAAAGGTCAGTTTATTACTAAAATCACAGTGTATATATGGGCATATCTTTTCTGCAGTGGTTACTGGGCTGCTTTCAAACTGATCCGCAGGTGCAGAGCAGTTTACCTGCGGGTTACCTGCACTGAGCCATAGACTTCTGTTATTACCTGCGAGTTTGGTGAGCTTTCTGAAAGTGCACCACACCTGCAGAATATAATAGCAGTCTATTGCAAACTGCAGGAAAGCCAAAGGTAAATTGCGTTGCACACGTGGTGTGGGTAAACCGCAGCACATCAGTGTGAAAGCAGCCTTGGACCCCTTTCACACGGTCAGTCCGACAGTCTGACCAATTGGACCCTCCATTCACCTCTAAGTAGTGGCAGACATAAACTCGACTTGTGTTCTACCCCCAATACGATACACTAAAAAGTCGTGGGCTGCGTCCGTGTCCGCCCTCCAAATGCAGAGTGGACACGGACATGCCATCCACCCGCTCCGCTCATTGTGGCCCGCGATCGGTTACCAAGTCGCTTAAGTGGCCCTCGCTCTTCAAAAGGTTGGGCACCCCTGCTATACCCCAACCCAACAGCCCTCCAGAGGACAGGACAAGAAATGGTGACACTGTTCTGTAGATATAGGGAAACTATGTATTGGCTATCTGTAGGTCAAAGAGTACATCATTGAATGACTGAGGAGCTCAAATAAAAAAGGCAAACCACTTGGAAAACATATAATCTCCAATGAATCCATAGGGGGTCGGGTCTGATCTGACCTATAGGCTTGTTTAGGGAGAGTGGAGACCTATGGACTATGACCACTGTGCAGCACTACATATACGTCTCCTTGGACACATACAATTACAAACAGAATTTCAGTTTGAAATGATAGATCGAACCATCAAGCTGACAATGCAATCATTAAAAAATAAATAAAAATAATGCTTTTTTTTCCAGTTTAGACAGGAGGCTACATCTGTATAGAGGCCAACGTCTATGAGACAACCAGTTAAAACCATTTCCACCCCCTATATCAGGGATATGCAATTAGTGGACCTCCAGCTGTTGCAAAACTACAAGTCCCATCATGCCTTTGCCTCTGGGTGTCATGCTTGTAGCTGTCAGTCTTCCTATGCCTCATGGGAATTGTAGTTCTGCAAAAGCTGGAGGTCCGCATATCCCTGCTCTATATGCAAGTTAGGCATCAATGGATCTAAATGGATGGATCTAAATTCTGAAGGATGTATGAAAAGTGCTCTATCATTCATAGAATCTGTTTTTCGATGCCTCACACCTTCCTCAAGCACAACGTCTGTACTGACACACTGACACATATAAATTAGTCAGTTGTTCCACCCTATGCCCCCCCATGTGTCAAACCACTGCTGAAAGGTCACATATAAAGTGTACATTTATAGTCATTATAGTCATTTCCACCAAAACTCATTCCTTCCTACTGCTAAAATGTGTTTTACGCTTTAGGCTTATGATTAAAGGGGAAATGTACTTTTAAAAAAGGTATATATCCCCCAGCATGCAATGAGCCGGGTCTTAAATCATCCTCAGTCTGTAAAAAATAAATAAAAAAAATCCTTTTTATAGCAGCTCCCTGCCATAAAAGGTAATTTACTATATATATATATATATATATATATATATATATATATATATATATAAACACACACTTTTTTTTTTATCCCGCACTAAAGCCTCCAACTGTCTCTTCAGCATTCAACACTTCTATTGTGGTTTCGTTCTCCCACCCATACACCATTAGAGGATAGAGCAATGATGGTTCGGAGGATGGAGCCGCAGTATGCAACCGGGGACAGGCATCTGTGTATTTTAAATTCAGAAGAGTCTGGTTGAGGTTTCAGTATTGGATTGGAGGGAAGGTAGGGGACATCAACCATCTGAGTATATTAGATCTTCTAATGCCTTTTGGGGTTTTTTTTCTTTAAAAGAAAACCTGGCATGTACCCTGAATCACCATTATAGCAAGGCCATAATCTTACCTGTGCACAGATTTCAGAGGGTGCACCTGAAGATACAAACAATTCCCTGTACTGGACAGGCAGACCTTGCATTTGTATGCACCTGACATCTATACCTCCAACAGCAAATTTGATGAGGAGAGCAGGGGATGGGTAGAATACCAAACTTCTAGTGATGCGTCAAAATTTCGGACGCAAATTGAGTTTTCAGCGCTGTGTCGAAAGAAAAACAAATGCCGATAATGGCTGCCGAAAACGCCCACAATTTTACAGTGATTTTTATTGTGTGTTTTTCATAGCTCATGTGACTCAAATGTGATTCTTCAATGATGAGGTATGTTTTTGATTATTATTTATTAAAAAAATAAAATAAAAGAAATATATATATATATATATATATATACACACACACATACACACACACACACACATACACACACACACACACACATATATATATATATATATATAATTTATTTAAAAAAAATAATATTATATATAGATAGTGTATCCTGAATTTTCGGTACTAGAATTTAAATTTTGGTGCACCACTACCAGTTTCTAAATAAAAGTGCACTTGCCTTTCAAGCGCGGTACCAAATGAAACCAATCAGTGGACTATTAAATCAATGTTGTAAACACAGCAAGTGTGATAAAAATGGAACATATACTCCTTTAACCATGAATTACCAATAACAGCAGCAAGATTTTTACAGACCATCCAACAGGGTCAGCAGGAGGGCACTCCTTAGACTTCATGTACACGGGACGTTTTTACAACCTCTCCTGAACGATTTAACTTGACAGATAGTAACCCGCGTTTAAAACGTCTGTTTTGCCGCGTTTGCGTTTAGGAGCGTATATATATATATATATATATATATATATATATATATATATATATATATATATATATAATTTTTTTTTTTTTAAAGCGGGATTCCACCCTAAAGTGGAACTTCCACTTTTCGGAACCCTCCCCCCCTCCGGTGTCACATTTGGCACCTTTCAGGGGGGAGGGGGGTGCAGATACCTGTCAGGTATCTGCACCCACTTCCGGGCATAAACTCCCACGGGAGTTTACGCCACTTCCTGTCCCGGCGCGCTGTCTGCCGGGACGCACACGTCCTGGCAGACAGCGCTGACGATTCTCATTGCGCTGCGCGACTCGTGCATGCGCAATAGGGAACCGGGAAGTGAAGCCGCAAAGGCGACACTTCCTGATTCCCTCACCGAGAATGGCGCCGGCAGCAGCAGAGAGCCGAGCGATTGATCGGCCTTTGCTGCCGACACCGCTGGAACCTGGAACAGGTAAGTGTCCATTTATTAAAAGTCAGCAGCTGCAGTATTTGTAGCTGCTGGCTTTTACATTTTTTTTTTTTTTTTTCAGGTACAGTCCCACTTTAAGTGGCCAAAAATCAAAAAAGCCTAGAAAGCAAACACGGCTAAATGCGGGTTACCGCTTTTAGCCGCGTTTGGCGTCTGAAACTTCGGCGTCTGAACTCATTTTTTTGCCTTAAAATAAAAGGCTATAAAACGGAACTACCTAAAAAAAAACACAGTAAACAAACCTGTGTACATATACACATAAGATAACATTAAATGAGTTCAGGGGCAGTTGAAAAAAGTGCCCAACTGCCTCTGAACGTGTGTTTAGCACCAGCAGTGTACATGGGGCGTTATAAAAACTTTGCCCGTCTCACCAACCAAGCTTAAACTTCCAAGACAGGTTTGACTACCTTTGACACACAATTTAATACAGACATTTTTTAATGAGGCTTTCTGTAAATAAAAAGGCAACAAGGAGTCTGTAGTAAGCATTCCAGCAACTACAGCAAGTATGTTCTGGAATCGACAGGTTACTGAAAAAGTGACTACAGTCACTACAGCCTCAATAAAATACTGAAGAGGTGTAACGTAGGGTGCTTCCTCTTTCCACTAGACTGGGAAATCACCATACGATGGCTCCACAACGATCTCTGCTCTTCCCACTATTGGCAGCGCTCAATAAGTAGCTTTCCCCGGATGGAGCCTTTCAGCAGCCAGATATTGGTGGCCTGACCTAGATTCCAATGAAAGTAAAAAGAAAGCCTTGTTCACTTCACTGCCAACCTCATATGGCAGCCGATACGGCTCAGCCAGCCTGCAACGCAGCAATGTGGCCAGATCAGGGTGATTATCGCCATAGATGTAGTTCTGTTAATAGGCACTCAGGCTGATGGAATATCACTTTTATACAATATGCTTAAACCCAACAATCAGCGAACCTCTCCACCCTCTTATCTCCTGCCTGCAGGCCTCTAAAACCCCCATCACATCCTGTACAGTTAATTACAGTTGTCCTGGCTTGGAAAGCTCATTAGAATTCATTTACAAGCAAGTATCTGAAGATGTAATGAACCAAATAATAGGCCTGCACATTTCTCTGCACCTACAAAGGGCATCCTCAATCCCAGCATGCCATAGAGCGATGCCCTAAATAAACATCACACTGGATGCAAGATGTGGGTTCATCATTTGAGGCCTCCAACATAATACAAATGCCACACTCATTAAAGCAAACAGTCCCATCAATGTCACTATCTTGTGTAATTATGCAGAACCCGGAGAATTTATTTCCATCTGTGGTTATCCCTGAGGGGATTACATAGAGTACACTGCATACATAGGACTTCACAGCACAAGAGGCACCAGTCAAGGCTCTATGAAAGCCTCTTCTCCAGTGATCAGGCTGCAATATTGTAGCAATTCACAAGGCGAAAGGCTGCAGAACAGGCTGATCTGTGTCAGACATTTGTGAACACTGATACAAACTGTACAGACACCAGCTGAGCTATGAATAAGCACTCCCTGTAGTGTGAAACACGTCAGATGTTGTCGCTTCTTGCTGTGATGTTATTTGTAGTGTTCCTGTGTTTTTTTTTTGAATAAAGGCACTGAATTTGTTTTGGAGTGCGGCTGTCCAGAGTCTTCTAATTACCTACATTGTACAGACACCAGGACTTACAGAATTGTCACCTCTGGGTCACCGTCACTGACCATGAAGTAGATGCTGAGCCTGGATAATTGGGCACATTTACTGAAGGGGTTGAGAATCTTTACACAATTAATTGTGTAATTAATAGATAAATGTGTGAATATTCACTAAAATTATCCAATCAAGTGCAGAAGAAATAAGTAAACTGGAATTTGCTTTTCCAATGACTGGACAACTAAAGTAAATATTCCCAAACTCCTTCATTAAATCAGCCTTGAATAAAGATCGCTCAAAGAAAAGTGGATGAAGGAATTGTCGGGGGGGGGGGGGGGTGCTGTGATCCCTGGAATACACTTGGCATAAAAAATATATACAAGGCCAATCCAACGTAAAGCAGAACTTTTCTTTTTATTCTGCTTTGTGCAAACAAGTTACTCTTTTCTGAAACCAAAGCTTGGGCCGCATGCCACTAGGCCACAAGCCTCAAGACTCCATGCAGTCCCAGCCACCCCGCAACACACCAAAGGCCTCTCTCAAGACCCCCCAAAAGGACAGGAGAAAGATAGGGTGTAACGACATATTCGGAGACCCATCGCAGTTTGCTACGGAAGTGACGTTCTGTCGCCGCCATCTTGCTACACCCCACACTCATCCACAGTAAGGACACACTAAGAAGGGGGAAAGCGGACATGTTGTTACACCCACCGCAGTTTTGCATATTAAACGTATTTAGAACCGTAAAGTGCGTTTATATAGTGAAATGCAGTACTTAGAACTCTGTGTGACTGGTTAGATGTTGAATTTTAAAAGCAGCGAACTTCTGTCAGATTACTAAACCTGTGAGATGAGAAGGGATGCCGCTGCTTTTAAAAATCAACATCTAAGTAGTCAGACGGAGTTGTAAGTCCTGTATTTCACTATATAAACTCACTATACTGTTATAAATATGTGTAAAAAGCAAAACTCCGGTGGGTGTAACAACATGTCCGCTTTCCCCCTTCTTAGTGTATGTGGACGAGTGTGGGGTGTAGTAAGATGTCGGCGACGGAACGTCACTTCCGTAGCAAACTGCGATGGGTCGCCGAATATGTCGTTACAAGGGCTTACTAGCCAGGGGCTTCAGGAGTTGACCCCTCTACAACTACATGGGGCCAAGATCCTGGAAAGTATAAGGCCCCTTTCACACTGACCGACCGTTCTGGTCCGCCTGTCAGTTTTGATGGCGGACCTGAACGGGCGCTCCATGCTGGTCTATGGAGCGACGGATGTCAGCGGAGACATGTCCACTGACATCCAACCCGGTCCGATCCGCCAAAAGCAGATGGATGGCTCTACATCCGGATCCGTCGCTGGCGGATCAGATTGGGTGAGATCTGATGAAAATGGACACGC
>CM053032.1:223658928-223674780 GCA_028564925.1 Lithobates sylvaticus | reverse complement strand
GGGGCGCAAGTGCTGCGTTTTTGATGGTTTTTGTGTTTTTTTCTCTCTTTAAAAACACACTGCATATTGCTGATTGCTAAGGAGGGAGCCAGGAAGCAGGCTGCTGCTTCCTTAACAACCGATAAATCATCAGCTGTCAGAGGAGTTCCCCGTTGACAGGTGAATGTAAAAAAAGAATTGCCGGCAAGAAAAAATGTGGAAAAAAAACAGCGTGGGGTCCCCCCCAATCCATACCACTCCCTTCGGGTCTGGAATGGATTTGGAGGGGAACCTCATGCCAACATTTTTAAAAAAATGGCATAGGGCCCCCCTCCAAATCCATACCAAACCCTTTTCAAGCATGCAGCCCGGCAGGTCAGGAAAGGGAGGGGAAGAGCGAGCGCACCCCCCCCCCCCTGAACCATACCAGGCTGCATGCTCTCAACATGGGGGGTGCTTTGGGGCAGGAGGGCTCTGCCCCCATTGGCCCAAAGCACCTTCTCCCCATGTTGATGGGGGCAAGGGCCTCTTCCCTACAACCTTGGGTGGTGGTTGTGGGGGTCTGTGGGCAGGGGGATTATCAGAATATGGAAGTCCCCTTTAACAAGCGGGCCACCAGATCCCGGCGCTCCCACATGTGAATGAGTTACGGGTACTATTTTCATTTTCATTCATGAAAAAAGTGTCAAAAAAAAAAAAACACAAGTTCTTTAAAAAAAAAAAAAAACGGTGTAGATCCATCGGCAATCACGCTGCCTGCCACACCACCCGAGCAGGAAAAAAAACTTGACGAATGATAACCGCCAACTGCCCACTCCTCCATCTGACAGTTCTTAAATAGGTAAGGGGTGGGGTCACCAGGTGATGGCCTGGTATGGTTCAGGGACGTCGCTCACTCGTCCCCTCCCTTTCTTGACCTGCCAGGCTAAATGCTTGGATAAGGGGCTGGTATGGATTTTGGGTTGACCCCAAAAATTGGCGTGGGGTTCCCCTCCAAATCCATACCAGACCCAAAGTGCCTGGGATGGATTTTTTTACATTCAGATGTCAGCAGGGACTCCACTGACAGTTGAGAACTCATCAGAACTCATCGGTTGTTAAGGATGCGGCAGCCGACATCCCGGCCCACTTCTTCACAACCTGCTATATAGTTTGTTTAAAGGGAAAAAACGCATGAAAAATGCATCAAAAACACTGGTTTAAAAGTGCAAAACGCACCTGAAAACTGCAACCGCATAGATGTGACTCAGAGGCAGAAAAAAAAAAATTCCATATGCCTCTAGAAGCAGTGTTTTTAACACTCACTGTGCATGAGACATAAAAAGCCCGAACTGCCATCTAGCATACTTATTCCAGGTCAGTGACTTACCTTGTATAGGGAACAGTCATGGAGCCTGCAAGGAGTGTAATAGAGCGCTCCTTTTGCCCCCTAATGCCATATATGTGTTTTTCAAGGGTCTTCTGGTCAGTCCAGGGAGGTCACAGTCCTACCACTGTCCTGAATAGGGCTCCCATAATGACATGTGAGCACTGTTAATGTCACAGTATTCTGAATGCAGGCTCAGGGGGCGGGTCCATGACAGCCTACGCTCAGAGGAAGCGGGTTAAACGATGCTGACCTTTGGTGTCATCCTGTGGTGAAAAATAATTACTGCAGGGGAAAGCTTCTGGATTAAAGAAGATATTTGTAGAAATATTTATTTTTTTCATTATTTCTATGGAACTGGGTTACTTATGCATTTAGTTGTATCTGTAATTCTGTTTTTAAGATGTAAAATAGATTGTGTACAGTGGGGAAGATAATTATTTTATCCCCTTCAGATTTTGTAAATTTGCTCACTTACAAAGAAATGAAGGGTCTATAATTTTTATCATAGGTGTATTTTAAATGATAGAAACAATAAAAAGAAAGGGTTAACCAGCACATGACAATGAGAAAGCCTGTATTGTAGTTCAGCTTAATATTGTCCTTTTTATAATTGGAAATTGTCCATATATGCTTTAAAAAAGTTGAGGTGCAAGCCAACCCCAGAGCGTATCCAAGGCACTCTGTGAGCAATGCAAGAGAGAGAAGGAGGGAGGCGCACCTAAGTGCCATATTATAAGGTTATTTTAATAGTAAAAACATAAATGCACTTACAGGAACAAAGACATCACAGGCATATCTGTCATGTACGGGTTTCCCAGCGTTCAATGGTGTTTTCTCATGCTGAAAAATGTGTTCGTTTTCGTCTTGTTTTAATACATTTTTCGGGTGATTCGTTATGATCAAAATCCGTAAATTCGTAAATTCGAAAATCCGAAATCCGGAAATTACAAAATGAGTAAATTAGTAAATTTGAAAATTCCTAAATTCGAAAATCCAAATTTTTGGAACTTCGAAAATTCGGAAATCCAAAATACGGAAATTAGAAATAATAACTAACTAAAAATAACTAACTATTAAATTATAGGTATTGGTCCTTCTGTTAAAAAAATTAATAAAAAAATTATAGGTATTGGAATTTCCTTTCAAATTTGGCTATTGGTGAACGTAACGAATACAAATTTATCTAAAGTTATAAATTACCTGAAATAACGAATGTTGCATCTAAATAAATGGAATGAAACAAATTAATAACAATAATAACAATAATAATATTAATACGTTTTTATTATTATTGTTCTTTATTATTATTAATTCATTATGATCCATTCGTTTATATACGGCATTCGTTATTTCATAAAATTCAAACTACGGATAAATTCGTATTCGTTACGTTCACAAACAGCCAAATTTGAAAGGAAATTCCAATACCTATAATTTAATAGTTAGTAATAGTTAAGTTATTATTAGTTTGTTATTATTTCAGATTTTCTCCTTTTGAATTTTCGTTTATTTTCCGATTTTCTCATTTCCGAATTTTCAGATTTTTGAATTTACGAATTTTTGAATTTCGGAAATTTGAAAATTTGAAATTCAGGATTTTTGAATATTATATTTACAAATATTTGGAAAAATTTGTTAAACAGGTTTTCAAAATTAGGATATTTCTGAATTTACGAATTTGTTGAAATTCTTTAAAAAACGAATTCAGAACGAAACAAATTGCACATGTCTAATAGGGGGGGAAACAGTTCTAACAAGACCAAAAAGCCCGTCCACACTTGTCCTTCAAGGATTTTACCTTGTTTTGGTTCTGTCAATAATCCATTATAATAATAATGGAAGACTACCTTCCATTATTGTGACCTGGGAAACAACCCATCTCCTGCACTCGTGTAGGTACAGTACAGAACCAAATTAGAGACTCGATGCAGTAAACCTAAGGACAGAGCAGGGGATGCCTGAAATATCACCTCAAACTCTGTGCAGATGTCTGAATAAGGCCCTGTTCACACCTGTGCTTTTTATGTGCACTTTAGCCACCTAAAACACATATAAATCACCCCTTATGCGCACTGCACAGAATGTGACCCGGGCCTTAAACAATCAGCCAATCACAATCAAAAAATGATATTTCGGGGATTCATTCAATACTTATGCCCCGTACATACGGTCGGACATTCCGAACACAAAATCCGTCGGATTTCTTCCAACGGATTTTGTCCAAAACTTGTGTTGCCCACACACGGTCGGACAAAGTTGTCCGAAAATCTGATCGTGAGGTGACGTAGAAAACGTATGACGGGATTAGCCAATAGCTTTCGTCTCCAAATTTCTTCTGAGCATGCGTGGCACTTTGTGCGTCGGAATTCTCTACATACGATCGGAAAAAGTCAGATCTGATTTTGTTGTTGGAAAATTTTAGATCTTCTCTCAAATCTTTTCCGACGGAAATTCCGACGGAAAAAGTCTGCTAGAGCCCACACGATCAGATCTTCCGACAACATAATCCGATACCCCAAAAATGATGTTGCGGTGACTGCGAGGAAGTTTTAGAAAATCATAGAAAGGTCACTTTAACATTAAACTTCCAAATGGCTTGTCCAGCAATTTTATTAACTTTTTGAACAAACAGTTGAGTTTTAATTTAAAGTCTAAGTATTTACATTTCATCACTAGAGTGCGCTAGTTCGAAGAGTTCTGACTTGGACCCTCTCCACTGTACACAGTGCTGTACATTTCCAATACCTGTTTGCAGACACACCTTGTTGGGTGCTCCTGTAAACAAAGCACTGGAGTTTTTATATAGGGTGGACTGACCTCCCAAAACTTAACTTTGTATAAACCTCTTGGCTTTCAGATCTGCCCTGGAAAGGTATGTAGTCTTTGTAGTATTGTAAAAACTCATTGCTGGAACCCTAAATCTAAACGGTCAGTTCTTGGTGGAGTGTTTTCCTTTTTTAGTGGTGGTGGATTCACAGGATGATGTACACAAGCTTTGAAAGTATCAAACACTAGTGGTGTATCCGAGTGGACTTAACCCGTTACGGATTGATTTGAATGAAAGTGATGTTAGCACATGGACTTTTCTATGTTTTATATGTTTTTTATGATTTTTGTGGCACATAGAATTTAAAAATACATATATTTTTTGAAGTTCCTTTGCAGGATTTGGATCACAGAAGGGGGTGGGGTTCTGTTTTCCACAGATTTGTGGTTTTGTTGTTTTATTCCTTACAGAAATTGTGGCTCCGCCATACAGAAATTTCCTTTACAGCATTATAGATACACATGTATATATCTTTTGCAGTTTTTCTTTGCAGGACTGGGTTTGCATGATTGGGAGCAGGGCCGGGACAAGGGGTGGGCAGGAGGGGCGGTTGCCCTGGGCACTGTGGTATCATGTGAGGTGGGGGGGGGGGGCACCACAAGGAGATTAGGGGGCATGGAATTTGTGTTAAAAAGGGAAATTCGGGGGGCTTCAGGGGGTAAGAATTGTTTTAGGAGGGCAAATTTAGGAAGGCTGTGCTAGGAGTTGTGATTTGGGGGGATTTGTGTTGGGAGTGGGGATGGGACACATAATGCCCATACATCTTGGGGGGGGGGGGCAATTTGGCATGTTCGCTCTGGGCTCTAAATGACCTTGTCCCGCCACTGATTGGGAGGTTTGTCTTTTTTCACAGAATTGGGAGTCTGTTGTAGTATTTTCCTTGCAGAATTTTTCCTACAGGATTGTAAAAAATTATTCACCCTTTTACACAGCAAGGTGTAGTAATCGCACAGCAATTAGAGGCACATTATCTATTGTTATTTTATATTCATATTCATTTTATTTTACTTTACTCTGCCCACCACAGGATTGGCCAAATCCCCATAAGGGATCCCTAGTCGTTAGTGTTATATAATAAGCTCTTTAAACATAGTGTCTAAAGGATACATAAGAATTTTTTAATTGGGGCAACTCTCCTATTTACTATAATCATAGTCAGTAATTGAACATACAGTCCTCTTACTTTTCTAGAGTGCGGCCTTCATATACGCAAATCAATATAAGAGTTGGCGCCGGTACCCCCTTCCTTTGCATTTTTATACAGAAATGGTTTTCTGCTTTGAACATAGAAGTTAGCTGCAATAGGTTGCTACTGAACAAATAACATCTCTATTACCAAAAAGAAGGTATTTTGAAGTTTGGCACTGATGGGATTTTGCAATAAAACAAAGCATAAGGACTTGGCAATGTGCAAAGTACAGTAACCAATAATATCGTTAGTTGGCAGCTGTTATATACCAATACTATGTATTTTTCTGTGGTATTGAACTGTATATGGTTGCTATTGTTGTGATGTACTGTATGCTAACATCTAGTGGTGGTTTGGGGACAGTACAGCTTGTTCACTTATGTGTAGTTCCCTCTTACTTCTCTCCTGTTTAGCACTAGTTAGTTCAGGCCCTGCTTGTTTCTTCCATGTTCCTTCAGCGTTTTTTGCAGAGACTGAGCTTAGGAAGTCATTGTCTTCTTACACTTCAAACAACTGGAAAAACATCCTCTGAGTCAGATTCAACTTCTGTGTCTTAATGAAGATTTATAGGTGATCTCCAGGTTTCATTTAAAGGAGTTGTAAACCCTCGTGGTTTTTCACCTTAATGCATTCTATTCAACAACTGTCCCCGAGCCACCCCCATCAAATCATTCTCTGCAGCTATTACCTTTTGTACTACCACCCCCTCCCTTTAGAATGTAAGCTCTACGATTAGGGCCCTCCTGTACCTTTTTGTATTGAACTGTACTATAATTGTGTTGTCCCCCTTTACATTGTAAATCGCTGCGTAAACTGCTGGCGCTATATAAATCGTGTATAATAATAATAATAATAATAATAATAATAATAATAATTAAGGTTAAAACCCTTCTCTCATGCTGCAAGCCCCCCCAGACCCCCTGTTTTACTTACCTTAACTCGGTCCTCCTCCCCCCAGGGATGAGCACACCAGCTATGGCTGGTGCCTCTCGTGTCCTGATTGGATAGATTGATAGCAGCGCAGCCAGTGGCTCCCTCTGCATTCAATCAAATCCAATGACGTGGGGGTAGGGCAGAGTCCTGCTTTCTGTGTCAATAGATGCAGAAGCAGGACACAGAAGCGTTCCCGCACAGGTGTCCCGAAGGAGATTGTTTTTCCGACGGAAACTTTGCATTCATTCATAGGCCGCGTACACACGAAGGGACAATCCCGCGGGATTATCCGCTGGACTGAAGTCCAGCGGATAATCCCCTCGTGTGTAGGCGCCGGCGGACTTTTTGGCGCCAAAGTCCGGCGGACTTTTTGGCGCCAAAGTTTTAAGTTTGGTTTTAAAATTATCCGCTGGACTTGGCAGTCCGGCGGACAATCCCGCCGTTAGTAGGCAAGTCCGCGGGACTTTTGAAAATGAACGGACTTGCCGCTCATCGGCAAGTCCGTTCATTTAGCACGTGACTTCAGGTTACGTAGCTAGCGTAGGCAGTAAATGCCGCCGCGCTAGCTCCGTAAGCTGGCATGGATTTAAAGGGACTCCCCACGCCGAAAAAACGGCGTGGGGGTTCCCCCAAATCCATGTCAGACCCTCATCCGAGCACGCAGCCTGGCAGGCCAGGAAAGGGGTGGGGACGAACGAGCGCCCCCCCCCCCCCTCCCTCCTGAGCCGTACCAGGCCGCGTGCCCTCAACATGGGGGGTGCCCTGGGGAAAGGGGGGCCGTGCGGCCCCCCCACCCCAAAGCACCTTGTCCCCATGTTGATGAGGACAAGGGCCTCTTCCCGACAACCCTGGCCGTTGGTTGTCGGGGTCTGCGGGCGGGGGCTTATCGGAATCTGGGAGCCCCCTTTAATAAGGGGGCCCCCAGATCCCGGCCCCCCACCCTATGTGAATGAGTATGGGGTACGATGTACCCCTACCCATTCACCTAAGGTGTAAAATGTAAAGTACAAAAACACACACACTTTTGAAAAAATATTTTATTGCACTGCTCCGGGGGTCTTCTTCCGTCTTGGGGGTCTTCTCGCCGGACTCCTCCGCTCTCTTCTGCTCTTTTACCTAGCTCTTTCACGAGCGGAGGAGTCCGGCTACCTTCTTCGTCGTCGCCGCCGTCGTCGTCTGGGGGTCTCGATCCGCCTTCGGGGGTCTTCCGTGGGTCTCTTCTGTTCTTGCGGCGGTCGTCGTCTTCCGCGCCGCCGGCGCCTTCTTCTTCTTCTTGTCCTTCTTCTTGTTCTTCTTCTTCTTCCGATGTTGACCCGATGCTCTCTCTGCCCGGAATGGCAGAGCCGCGCTGCGCTGGGACTTATATAGGGACATGGGGGACAGGAGGATGCTGGGACTGTGACAACACAGGGGGGCGGGGTCACCATGTGACATGAGCATGTGACCCTGTCCCCATGTCCCTATATAAGTCCCAGCACAGCGCGCCACTGCCATTCCGGGCAGAGAGAGCATCGGGTCAACATCGGAAGAAGAAGAAGAACAAGAAGAAGGACAAGAAGAAGAAGAAGGCGCCCGCGGCGCGGAAGACGACGACCGCCGCAAGAACAGAAGAGACCCCCGGAAGACCCCCGAAGACCCCCGAAGGCGGATCGAGACCCCCAGACGACGGCGGCGACGACGAAGAAGGTAGCCGGACTTCTCCGCTCGTGAAAGAGCTAGGTAAAAGAGCAGAAGAGAGCGGAGGAGTCCGGCGAGAAGACCCCCAAGACGGAAGAAGACCCCCGGAGCAGTGCAATAAAATATTTTTTCAAAAGTGTGTGTGTTTTTGTACTTTACATTTTACACCTTAGGTGAATGGGTAGGGGTACATCGTACCCCATACTCATTCACATAGGGTGGGGGGCCGGGATCTGAGGGCCCCCTTATAAAAGGGGGCTCTCAGATTCCGATAAGCCCCCGCCCGCAGACCCCGACAACCAACGGCCAGGGTTGTCGGGAAGAGGCCCTTGTCCTCATCAACATGGGGACAAGGTGCTTTGGGGTGGGGGGGCCGCACGGCCCCCCTTTCCCCAGGGCACCCCCCATGTTGAGGGCACGCGGCCTGGTACGGCTCAGGAGGGGGGGGGGGCTCGTTCGTCCCCACCCCTTTCCTGGCCTGCCAGGCTGCGTGCTCGGATAAGGGTCTGACATGGATTTGGGGGGGGAACCCCCACGCCGTTTTTTCGGCGTGGGGATTCCCTTTAAATCCATGCCAGGTGACGGAGCTAGCGCGCGGCATTTACTGCCTACGCTAGCTACGTAACCTGAAGTTACGTTCGAAATGAACGGACTGCTCCGTGTGTGGGCAAGTCCGTTCATTTTCAAAAGTCCCGCGGACTTTGGCCGGCGGATTATCCGTCCGTGCGTGTGTGGGCAAGTCCGCACGTGTGTGGGCAAGTCCACACGCTCGGAAAGTCCAGCGGACCCAGCTGGAAAGTCCGGCGGGATTGTCCGCTGGACTAGTCCGCCGGCAAAAGTCTGCACGTGTGTACGCGGCAAAATAACTCAACACACAGCCATTAATGTCTTAACCGATGGCAACAAAAGTGAGTACACCCCTGAAATGTGAAGTGTCCAAGTGAAAATTTCCAAATTGGGCCCAAAGTGTCAATAATTTGTGTGGTCACCAGTATTTTTTAGCACTGCCTTAACCCTCTTGGGTATGGAGTTCACCAGAGCTTCACAGGTTGCCACTGGAGTCCTCTTCCACTCCTCCATGATGACATCACGGAGCTGGTGGATGTTAGAGACCTTGCGCTCCTCCACCTTCCATTTGAGGATTCCCCACAGATGCTCAATAGGGTTTAGGTCTGGAGACATGTTTGGCCAGTCCATCACCTTTACCCTCAGCTTCTCTAGCAAGGCAGTGGTCACCTTGGAGGTGTGTTTTGGGTCGTTATGTTGGAATACTGACCTGCAGCCCAGTCTCCGAAGAGAGGGGGTCATACTGTTATACAAGCTGTACACTCTTACTTTACATTGTAGCAAAGTGTCATTTATTCATTGTTGTCACATTAAAAGATATAATAAAATATTTACAAAAATGTGAGGGGTGTACTCACTTTTGTGAGATACTGTATCTATAACAAACCAAATATATAAAGTGCTCTAGTGACAAAACTAATTATCAATAAAGTGACTCTGTGCAACAGTATAATGCAACGTATAAAATAATATCATAATTAGGGTTGCACCAATACTGCTTTTTTAAGACCAGGTGCAAGTACCGATACTTTTTTCAAGTACTCGCCGATACCGATTACCGACAGTTTTCAAAGCACTGACTGATGGTCACTGATTTGCGGCACTGATGGCTGGCACTTACTGATGGGCACTGATATGCAGCACTGATGGCTGGCACTTATGGGTGGCACTTATGGAGCCTGATAGGTGGTACTGGTATGGGGCACTGACTGATGGGCACTGATTTGCAGCACAGATAGGTAGCACTTATGGGCACTAATAGGTGACACTTATGGGTGGCACTTATGGGCAATGATAGGTGGAACTGTTTGGTAGGCACTTGGCAGTGGCACTGAAAATAATGCAGCACTAATTGCTGGCTGCCTGGCATGATAAAATAAAATTGACGATATGTGTTGGTTGAGTATGCAAATGCCCATCTTGATACACCCTGCACTCGGCCTCAGTAAGCCTAGTCAGAATGCAGCAGCGGACATCTTGTTAGTGAACTATATGGGCTGGGTGTAACAAGATGTCCGCTGCTGCCTTGTGACTGCAGGCTACTGAGGCCGAGTTCAGGGTGTACCAAGATGGGCATTGCTGTGTACAGCCTCTGACGGAGACTCTGGCCGTCACTTCCGTTAATGATTCTGAAGGCCCGGTCACCGATGCTGATGGATGCACACGGCTGTGACTGCTACTTACCCCATAAGCTTACCTTCCTCCGCTGCAAGGACTCTCACTGTGCCAGGACCCACGCTCCGCCTTCTCCCACCCACTCCGCCCACTGACTGCTGGGATGTAAGGAATCGGGTGAAGCATCGGGAGCATTTGCCCAAGTACAAGTACTCGGGCAAATACTCGGTATCGGCACCGATACTAGTATCGGTATTGGTGCAAATTTATCATAATATCATCATCTGTCATAAAAGAAAGTCTATTGTTAAAGTGCTCAAATTGTCTACACAAATGTGCAAAATTCTATGTTGACAAGTTCATGTGAAGACATGCGTTTATATAAACTTATATATAAAGTCCATTCAAAAAATCAAATCCATAAAAAAACGGTGATAGCAAGCGTGTCCTTGTGTCCCCCCCCTTCTGTATATGCGCTCACCTTAGAGCGTGTGACCTTCCAATTAAGCTTGGTCTAAACACACATATGAACCTCCTCTGGGTTCAGTGTTTGTACTGGGATCCTGGGCTGGTTGCTGGCACGTTTTCCACATGTATATAATAAGAGAGACTAGATAGTGTGATATCATTTTAACTCTATTTATTATTAAACATTAACCTCTTCTTTAGGATACTCACATTTCATGGGTGCTACTGTGCACCACTCTTTAAAAGACCAAAGAGAATGCTGTATCCACTAAACGAATGTGTCCTTTCCTTGCTGAGACCGATCCACTGCCTCACGCACCGTCCTGTCCCCTCCCCTACTCAAGATATGTTTATGGTAGATCGCAAGATTCTCAGTGCTTAGAATACCAACATGTATAATAACAATTATAAAAAATACACTATTGAAGGTTACTTATATATAAACTGCTTGGATCAACTGTAGGGGAAGGATTGTGTATATAGAATTGTGTGATTTTTTTTTTTTTTTTTTGCACCGGGGTGGATGTGGAACAAATATAGCCCTACATAGGTACCATCCCAAAAGAAAGATATAAAATCAAAAGTTAAAGTGAGGTAGGGTGGGACTTTGTTTGTACCTTTGTAGGGTTTGAATAAATATATTTGCCACAAATTTAAAAGAAATGTGTTTAAACTTTATTTTTCATCTATTAGTTAAAAGCGTATTACAGTTGTACAAACACAGTTACTGTTAATTGGGTCCAGGACGTGCTGATCCTGGTACGATGAATCAAAAAGTACGGCTGTGACAGACCTAACCGGGACACAGGCTTTTTGAGAGGACTAAATGCGAGCCTCTTGCCAACCGATTATGGGCCCTGGATTTTAAGGGGCACAGGGTGAATGAGAACCCCACTATAATCTGTGCTAGTCAGATTAAATTGCAGGGTTAATTAGCACATACAACCATAGGTGAAATACTCTTTAGAATCTGTGTCAAGATAGACTGGACTCATTTGCATTATACAAGACAACAGACAGGTGGCTGGAGTTGATGAAATTTGAATATAAAAAAGTGCGGCGCTCATAGAGCACGAAAAATAACAATCAATGTCTAAAAGTGATGATACTAAATTATGATACAGTATCCAAAAATAAAAATTAATATATGAATGTGTGTCACTAAAAATAGTGAACAAACAAATATGATAAATCAAATGGATTGTGAATCAAAAGATCATATATATGGAAAGGGTTGGTAGACCTACTAATCACATAATCGCATAGATCACATATACAATAAATATGACAGTAGAAAAATCTTGAATATATATCACCATATAAACAAAACCATATAGCAACGTGTGTTACAAATAGTGATCTAAGCAAAAAACACCACCTAATAGTGACATAAATTCAACATTGGTGCGTTAAGAAATATATAACAGGTGACTTGGTGCAAGTTGTCTGTTGCAGTCCACCACCTCTTGGGAATGCGCTTACCAGATAGCGTGAACTCAGATAGGCTTACGCCGTATGAGTCACAAAAGGCAGTTGGTGTCACTACACCCGTGGGAGCATCTACTTGGGGATGGTGCCAAACGACAAGATCCTTCACTGGATATATCCAAAGAACTCTCAGGAGGGAGGGATGATGGATGTTATACCACTGGTAGTGCTCAAATTAGTGGGACCGATAAAGAGAAAAATGGAGCCACATAGTGTAATACCATAGGGGATTTATTTTGACAAAGCATATAAAAATGGGTACTCACATTTAAAACGACATGTAAAAGCATATAATGGTCTACTGGTAACGCAGTGGTAACAGCTAACCGAGTCCCGACGCGTTTCGCCTCATACAGGCATCATCTGGGGACCCCCCAGATGATGCCTGTATGAGGCGAAACGCGTCGGGACTCGGTTAGCTGTTACCACTGCGTTACCAGTAGACCATTATATGCTTTTACATGTCGTTTTAAATGTGAGTACCCATTTTTATATGCTTTGTCAAAATAAATCCCTATGGTATTACACTATGTGGCTCCATTTTTCTCTTTATCGGTCCCACTAATTTGAGCACTACCAGTGGTATAACATCCATCATCCCTCCCTCCTGAGAGTTCTTTGGATATATCCAGTGAAGGATCTTGTCGTTTGGCACCATCCCCAAGTAGATGCTCCCACGGGTGTAGTGACACCAACTGCCTTTTGTGACTCATACGGCGTAAGCCTATCTGAGTTCACGCTATCTGGTAAGCGCATTCCCAAGAGGTGGTGGACTGCAACAGACAACTTGCACCAAGTCACCTGTTATATATTTCTTAACGCACCAATGTTGAATTTATGTCACTATTAGGTGGTGTTTTTTGCTTAGATCACTATTTGTAACACACGTTGCTATATGGTTTTGTTTATATGGTGATATATATTCAAGATTTTTCTACTGTCATATTTATTGTATATGTGATCTATGCGATTATGTGATTAGTAGGTCTACCAACCCTTTCCATATATATGATCTTTTGATTCACAATCCATTTGATTTATCATATTTGTTTGTTCACTATTTTTAGTGACACACATTCATATATTAATTTTTTATTTTTGGATACTGTATCATAATTTAGTATCATCACTTTTAGACATTGATTGTTATTTTTCGTGCTCTATGAGCGCCGCACTTTTTTATATTCAAATTTTATTCACTCATTACAGTTACCTGTTGTGCAGGCCGCTAGTGTACATATATTTTTCAATATCTTTATAAGACAGCGCAGTTTTTCTTTCCTTTTGCACTATTGGCTGGAGTTGATGATATTAGCATCCAACATGTGTGAAGCTCGGTGACAACAAGTCTGACCTGTAGTGAAATCCTGATGGGCACAGAGTCACATCGGCTGCTTAAAGGGATTAGTTAATTAGCTCATGTTAATTTGTTACAGGTGTATTGTTAGAGTAAAATGAGCAGGAGGGGGGATCTCCTCTTCTACTGTATATAAATACTTGTCAGTTTGGTTCTAATAAAACAATCCATGCTAGCACTAAGCAAGTCTTGTCTCGTTTAGTGCTTGGGAGCGGTTGGAATATCTGAGATCCATATTCAGACTGGGAGGAAGTGGTATATGACGAAAGCACTCAAGAGGAGTGTGGGAGCGTTTCGTCACAACGGCATATGCGTTTCGTGGGACACCTCGCTTCGTCAGGGCCTTAGAATAGCATGAGTACAATAGAAATATTGCAGTAACCTACAATATTGACAGAATTATAAATCGGTATTAACAGATATTGACAATTTTTTATATATAAAAGACATATATAACATTTCCAAAACATTGACATTGAGAGTTTATAAGATATTCACAGTTGCCCAAATATTCTTATAATGGAATAGATGGAAAAAGTGGGAGATTCCTCCATCCACACAGTTTAGCGAACATGGAGAAATCTGTTGCACTTTTTCCATCTAACCATAGAAAATCTGCAGATAATCTATAGGTGTATGGCCAGCTTAAGGCCACTGGCTGATCTTTGCAAAGCACGTTTGTCTCACATTACAAGGTGGATGTAACGGCTTCTTCTCATGCTTCAATATTTCATGTGTAATAAACCCATTTTTGAATAGTGGTGGCGCCTGTCTTTGTTGTATTGCTATTGAAAATCCCATATACTGTATGTTTACATAAGACTATGCCAAAAATACAAAAAGCAAAAAAAAACAGCCACTAATATTTCCTGTATAAAGGAATACATTTATAAGGACAAGGTTACAAATCAGCAAAAAAAAATAAAACACAATTCAAAAACAGATTGTTGCTGTCCATAGCAACGACCCCTATCAAGTTTCTGCAGTAAGTGAACGGAAATGAAAATACAAGCAGCTATAATTGACGCCATCGGTACCATCCTACTTCAGTGTTTGCAAATAAGCAACACAATCATTTGGAGTGTAAAATCAATGTAGTAAAATAGTGACGCTTTCTCAGGTAGATAATGATTTGTTTATACAGATCATTATCCTACCTAAGAAAGCATCAGTTGTGGAGGAAAGAGAGGGGGGGGGGGGGAGATTGGGGTATAAGTATTGGACTGACCATCATCTCATTCAGGATATCTTATCCAGGGTTCCTCCAAATGTTCTATGGGTTCTTTAACAAGGAGCAGTGGTGGATTGACCTCCCCTCTGAAGGTGCCTGAATAGATCTGTGCTGATGTAACTTTACAGTGTCAACAGTGTTGGAGTCATCAATTGGAACCTCTCCTCTTCTCACAGGTGGGAACTTTTTATTGTTTATAAGGAACTTTTTTCCCACTGACCCCTAATGTAAGAGGGCACTACACTGACCCCCAATGTAAGAGGGCACTACACTGACACCCAATGTAAGAGGGCACTACACTGACCCCCAATGTAAGAGGGCACTACACTGACCCCCAATGTAAGAGGGCACTACACTGACACCCAATGTAAGAGGGCACTACACTGACACCCAATGTAAGAGGGCACTACACTGACCCCCAATGTAAGAGGGCACTACACTGACCCCCAATGTAAGAGGGCACTACACTGACACCCAATGTAAGAGGGCACTACACTGACACCCAATGTAAGAGGGCACTACACTGACCCCTAATGTAAGAGGGCACTACACTGACCCCCAATGTAAGAGGGCACTACACTGATCCCTAATGTAAGAGGGCACTATACTGACCACCAATGTAAGAAGGCACTATACTGACCACCAATGTAAGAGGACACTATACTGATCACCAATGTAAGAGAGCACTATACTCAATCCCAATATAAGATGGCACTAAACTAACCCCCAATGTATGGTGGCAGTACACTGACCCCAGTGCAATGGGACACTATACCAACCACCAATGTAAGAGGGCACTACACTCACCCCAAATATAGGAGGACACTACACTCACCCCCAATGTAATAGAGCACTATAAGGACCACCAATGTAAGAGAGCAATACACTCATCCCCAGTATAAGACGGCACTACACTGACCCCAAATGTAATGGGGCACTATACTGACCACCACTGTAATAGGGCACTACACTCACCGCCAATAAAAGAGGGCACTACACAGACCCCCAATTTAAGAAGGCACTACACTGATCACTAATGTAATGGGGTACTACAATCACTGCCAATATAAGAGGTCACTGCACAGATCCCCAATGTAATGGGGCACTATATTAACCACTAATGTAAGAGGGCACTATACTTCCCCCAATATAA